>VDFB02076109.1:0-16235 GCA_007258455.2 Sequoia sempervirens
CATGACTATTCATGTTTTTCCTTGGGGCAGTTAGAAGAGTATCATCTCGATTACATCTTGTGGTGTGCTCATCAGTTTACTTTCATCCCACATACAAAGGATTTGATGAAGTCATGATGGCACAAAGAGGTGGGTTGAATAAGGAGTGTTCTAGTAAGCTTTGGTATGACTTGTTTCTGACATCAGATGGTGATTCTGAGTTTGGCAGGTCTTCTAATTTGTTCTCTCATGATGATTATCATTTGATTCAAGATTTGGAGACTTGCTACGTTTTGGAGATAGGGGGTATCAGAGTGGCACAACAGGAAGTGATAGGTATTGGATTTCCAATAGTGTGGTTGCATCAGATTCACCATCATAATTTTGGGATTGAGTTGATTCAGTAAGTTTAGTTACTTGCATTCGTGTTATAGGAGCTGAAATTTGGTGATATCAGGAACATTACACATATCTTCCCTTGGAATCCAGGTAGGATAAAGTTTTTCTTTGCTACTGAGATTGCTTGGGGACAAGCAATTTTAGGGAGGGTGGACTATAATGTCCCCATTTTTATGAGCATTATTTTGTAGAGGGTTTAACCTATTCCTAACTCTTGTAGGCTAAGGAGCTTGATTAGAGGGTCTTTGTGGAAGTTACCTAGTTGGAGGTTGGCTTCTTTCATGGATTGAGGGGTTATACAGAGGTTTCCAATTGTTTATTGAATTTTTAAAAATATAATGTGTTGGAAAACATATTTTTTGAAAATATATTGTGTTTTCCAGATGATATGATGTTATGATGACACTTTATAAATTATATTTCTATATTATAATAAAGTGAAATTATAAAATATTAAATAAAATAAAAATTAAAGTATGTGGTGAAGAAAATATATCTTTTATGCCACATTGGCAAGAAAAGTATAAAAGGATATTAAGGGCTCATTTTTTATCATCCAAGAAATTGAAAATTGCATTTGATGTTTGTGGAGAAGCATAGGGGGTTTTGCAAATTTTCTATTTTGGTCTTTAGGAATGATAACTCCCATTGATTAGCATAACTGAGGTGGTGAAATATTCCTCTGAAGAGTTGTAGCTAAGAGGAAGATATTATAGTCTTTCTAATTTTGCTTCCTTGGTAGCCATAGGCCAAATTTGTTGAGGATATTTTTCATTTTTATTAGATATCATTAGTGGCATCATATTTGCATCATCTAGTAGCATTGAAGATATATTGAAGGAGTGTTGAAGTCTGATATATATTTGCAGAAGTCTGGTATTAAATTACAGTAATATTAGGGCACCATGAAGGGCCATGATTTTTCTTGTGGAGGCTTCTAAAGGAATCTATTTCACTTCCTATGCCAGGGCGCTCCATCCTTGGGGCCTATGCTTTGGTTTGCATTCCATAAAGGAGTCACAAAGGCTGTATATTATTTATATATCTGTATTATTCTTCAAAACAGGGGCGGTTGGTAGAGGGCTTCAATTTGAGCTTTAAGGACCTATTCTTTGCATTGGATTGGTTGCTTCTTCATCTCCACATAGGGAAATTTCACAATTAGGTTCCTCATGTCATTTGTAGTAGTTAACTTTGTCAATTGTAATCATTAGCGTTGTTGTAGATGGTTATTTCACATCATACTTTGCATTGTATTTGCATCTTCATTGTGAGCTAGGAGTCTTGGCAAATTCATGTTATATTGTACTTGGGTTTGTATTTGAATAAAGGAGTTACAATTTGGGAGTCTTATATTCAATGTAACGATCATTTAGAATAGCATAGTAGTATGCATTCCAAGTGTTTGTGAAAATGACAGCTGGTTGTAGGTGCATGTTTTTAATATAAAGTCCATATGTATGCCTTCAAAGACAAACCTGGATTGCATCTTCATATTAGATCATTTCCTAGATATTGTAGTAATTTTTTACAAGCATTTGAACTCCATTTTGATACTATAACAAGCCTTTTGAAGACAAGCAAGCAAACTAAAAATTCAAGAACAAGTAAGGAGTTTGTAAGTGTAGTGTTTGAAAAAATTCCTTGAAGCAAACTTAGGCTAGATTTTGTAGGGAATTTCTATAGTGGTTTAAGAAGTTTAAACATTGACATTTTGGTATATTCCCTCTGCTTTAGGTGAAAAATCCTAAAGTGATAGAAGGTCATAGTAATCAAGATCTTTGTTTTGAATTTTTGTAACCCTTATGATATTCCTTGAGGGAAAAAATTTAGATCAGAAGTAGCAAGGGATATTACATAGTCTCTTTCAAGGTCATAGTACAATTGACTATAGTTTAGCCAAGCACAAAGAATAGTTATTGGCTCCATAAGGCCAATATGAAACTAATACAAAATCACATGAAACAATAGGTGGATAATAATTGGATAGAGTGTACCTTTATCACTGGTGATTGATTATTTCTACATCTCTAGCTATATAAGTAGATGCCATTATCCAAGGAAACTTGAACCATAAGTTAGGTCCAAAATTATATGGCCCTTATCAAGTGATGAACACATTGGTGAGGTGGCATGCAAGTTGAAACTTTCATCCTCTTCTTAGACCTACCTAGTTTTTCTTGACTCATACCTCAATAAAGTGATGGGGATTGGTGCTTTATTCCCAATAGAACTACCAACTTTGTACAAGGAGGGATACACATTTTTGAACCTAAGATTGTATTAGACAAATGCATGAAGGACAAAGCAGTTTAAAGGGAAAGGCAATGTTATGAATCTCATTCTACAATATAGTATCTAGTATTAGTCAAGTGCACATGCTTTGTAACTTGGCATATGTAATATTAAATAGAGGTATGGATGAAAGTTCTTTGCATGTCATCCCACTATTTGGTTAGAATTAAGTAATTATTTCACATGCATTGGATGTCAGTAATTGTCTTTAGTAAGAAAAGCATCTATTGCAATTAATTTTCAAATGAAAAGGGTTAAAATTCAAACTTGTGTCATGCTTTAGGTAAATTTAGTGTTTTGAGTGAAATATTTTCCTTTAAAATATTCTCAACCAAAATAATGGTGAATTTTATGGTGAGTATGCAAATTTAAAATTTTCACCCAATAGTGTTTGAACTACAACACTGGGTTGAAACTCTTTAGCGTCCAACCATACACAAAGGTACAATTTAAAAAAATATTGTTGCTAGTTTTAGAAGAAACAAGGATCCAAAAGTACATTGTTTTAGTAAAAACAAGTTCACCCAAAAGTACATTGTTACCAATTCTTCTAACAGTTTTTCCAAAAAAAAACTATATATTTGTATAAATTTCTTCCAATTTCTTTAATACATACATGTATGAAGTAATTCACATCTTAAGTTTAATACACACTGATGACTAGATTTAAATACAGAGTTGATTCCATATTACAAAAAATATAACAAAATTCATTTTAGAAATAACCAAAATATGATGCATTAGAAGTGGGAATCCTTTTCAAAATGATTTACTTTGTTTTATTTATGATAAATAATTAAGACATAGATCTATCACATTTTTTATGTTTTTAATAAACTTGAATTTAATAATTTTTTAAAAAACATATAATTATAAAAAATGATTCTTTTCTTTTTCATACACTAGATATTTATTAAATGAGAAAACAATATTTATTATAACTTTAAACCTAGTTTTTAAAGAAAATTAATAATTTTATTATACTTTTAACTTTGTAAAAAACAATATCCAAATAAATTGCACTAAATATCACACATTCAATTAATTTATACTATTTTAAAATCCAAAACAAATAGATAATTTTCTTACAAAATTACAAATATATGCAATAAATTAATTTTTTGATTTTACTTATTAATTTTATTAAATAATATTTTATTAAAATTACCTTAGTCTTTTTTCATTTATTTCTGTGATAGAAAATAGATAAGATATTTTTTATAATATTATATTTAAATTTAGAAAAAGTAAGGTATTTAAACTATTTTTTTTTTTAATGAAAGATTAATTATATTATGAAATTATATGTAGATAATAAGTTAAATTAAAAAAATACATTTATTTTAAATTTTGTTAGTATTAAAAAAATTATTGATTTATTTATTACATATATTTGTAATTTTGTATGAAAATTATATATATATTTTGAATTTTAAAATAGTATAAGTTAATTGAATGCATGATATTTAGTGAAATTTATTTGGATATATTTTTTTTATATTATATAGAGGGGGGTCACAAAAAAGGACCAAAAAACATTACAACGAAATGTACAGCTCAAGAGAGGCCACGCCTCACATCAGGAGCATCACGAAGTTACATGTCAGAAAGACCTTTACAAAGATAAAAGAGAGAGTCCAAGAGACTAGTGTAAGATATCATCAAGGATGTCAACCCAGGTAGTCCACCCCTTAGATCCCTCCATCTAGACAATGCTTTTCTTCTCCTGGATTTGAGCAAGCATAAGGATTTGGTCCGTATTGGAGTTGTTGTTTTCCATAACCTCTTTGTTCAGCATTTTGCAAGTCTTCTCGAACATCTGCAGGTTGTCCATATGCTCCCTCCAGATATATCCATCCTTCATCTCATAGATGAAGAAAGTGGCATAACCCGTCTTCAGGAACCTTTTGAGCTTTTCTTTTTCAATCATCATGGTAGTGCAAACCTGCAAGAAGATTTTAAAGTGTGCGAGTTTTCGAAAAGACTCAGTAAGAACTCTGGGGTTGTTTTGATACCTTTCTTCATTTCTACACTTCCAAATCTGCCATAAAATATTAGAGGAGAGGATTTTCCAGAATAGATTAGTATTTTTCTTAAGCCCATTAATATGCCTAGTAACAATTTCAAGAATACTGGAATTCATAGGATAAGTGATACCAAACATATGCCAAATTTCCTTAGCAAAGATGCAGTCAAGAAGAATATGTCTACTAGTCTCGGGTAACCTACACAGTTTACAGTAATCAGTCGCATAAATATCTTTTCTAATGGGAAGCCTATCAAGAATCAGAAGCCAATTGAAGCATTTCAACTTAGGCTCAATAGGGCCCTTCCACAATAAATCAAAGTATTTCTTCCAAGAGCAGACGTTGAGGGTGGAATACCAAATAGAATTGACATGATCAATGATGGCATCAGTATGCCCAATCACATTGTAAATAATTTTAGCTTTGATTTTGGATAAAATGGTCCCATCCAGCCATTTATAGCTTAAAAATCTATGAGAGTCCAAATGTCAAGTAGTAGGAAGGTCCTTGGAAGCCTTGAGAATCATATTATAGGTTTTCTTTTGGGAGGCGAGGATATCATAATTGCTTCTAAGATCATCCCAGCTAATTAATCTATCTTGCTCAAAGAGGTTAGCCAATTGAGAGATGCCCTTACTAGACTAGTGTCTAGCAGAGCAGCCTTGGGAGAGGGCGAGAGGTTTGCCAGATGAGCATAAGTTCCACCAAATGGATCTTTCACCATATAGCTGATTATCATCATGGAAGTTTGTGTTAGTAATATACTTTCTGACATGATCCCAAGCTTTCCAAATGGATCTAAAGACAACAGATCCTTGAACAACAATAGGAAAGTTACCAATAATAAGATCATGAAAAGGTAGATTCTTCCAAGATTTTGCATTTTTGGGGAATCCCCTTTCTATATTGTTCCTAACAAGGATCTTCCAAGGATCATTACCATCTAAAGATTTAAATATCCACTTGGTGAGAAGGGCAATCCCTTGGAGTTTAAGATCCTTCAAGCCAAGACCCCCAAGGAGCTTATTAGCATGGCACCATTCCCACTTAACAACGTTTATTTTTTTATTCCCTTTACCATTAGACCAGAGAAACTTCCTGATAGCCTTTTGAATTTCCAAAATTTGGTAATTGCTGAACATCCAAGCAGAGGAATAATAGATATTATAGGAGGAAAGAATTTTTTGGCAGACTTGCACTCTACCGGCCAAGGAAAAAGCTCTATTGTGCCACTTATCCAACTTCTTAGTGATTTTTTCATTAACCCAAGACCACATGTCCTTAAGGGAGGGATCAATAGAAAAAGGAATGTCCAAGATTTTAAACCAATCAGGGGGCTACTCCTCCCATCCAAGATAAATTGATTTGTGGTGGGATAAACGAGTGCTAGAAATAGTGAAAAATAAATTGAGTTTATTTTTCAGAGCCTCAAAGTTGTCCGCAATAGCTTCAAAGAAAATAGCCATGTCATCAACAAATTGGCAGTTTATAAGCTCTTCATTATTAGGGAGATATATGCCCCTGACAGCAGGGGAGATAGAGTTATCTCTAAGAATGTAATACAGGGCATTAGAGGCAATGACAAAGAAGGAAAGGGCCAAGGGGAAACCTTGTCTGATTGATCTACCCAGGGGGAAAGAATTCGAAAGGGAGCCATTAACATCAACCTGGGCAAAGGCATCACTGAGCAACATATTAACAGAGTTGCAGAAAACACTAGGAAATCCAAAAGCCTCAAGAATCATGGAGATAAAACTCCATTCCACCCTGTCATAAGCTTTTTTGAAATCCAAAAGAAACATAGCAGAATTTTGCTGAGAATAGTTGGCCCAATTCATGGCTTCCCAACTGGTAATCAGATTCTCAAGAATATATCTTCCTTTAATGAAGCCAGTTTGGGTAGAACAAATAAAATTGGGCAAGATATTCTCAAGTCTCAGAGCCAGGATCTTGGCAAAATTTTTATAAGAAACATTGAGGAGAGTGATGGGTCTCCAATTCTTGATGAGAGCTTTGTCCCCATCCTTGGGTGTCAACTTAATAATAACCCTATTGATGGAGCTACCCAGGGAGCCTCTAGCAAGGGCTTCTGAGTAAATATCTTGAAGATCTTTGCAGATCCAGCTAATATTAGCCTTGTAGAATTCCACCAGGAGGCCGTCAGGCCCAGGGGCCTTGTCATTATTAAGGGAGTTAATGGATTTTTCAATTTCCTCCAAGGAGATATCTTTGGACAGTAGGTTAGCATCAACATTGGATATCCTATTAGGGATAAGAGAACGACATTGATTTCTAAGGGAGGAAGCTTCCTCTGAATCCTCAGAAGCAAAAAGGTTTTGGTAAAATTTAGCAAAGGTCTCTTTGATGCTGTCAAGGTCAGTTATATCATTATTATCAACTATAATTCTCTCTATAGTTTCATTAGACTATTTTTACTTGATGAGGTTGAAGAAGAATTTAGATCCTTGATCACCAAATTGAAGCCAGTGGGCACATGATCTAATCTTAGCACCTCTAGTTTTAGCCTACTGGTGCTGTCTAAGGGCTTCCTTAGAATTTACAACACGAGAGATGAGATCATAGTCTGAAGGATTGTCTTGGATGTTAGTTTCAACTTTCTAAAGGTCAGAGGAAAGATTTTTTTAGTGAACCTATAATCTTTGGCCCTTTTTTGGCCAATGGTTTTTAAAAGATTTTTCCAGGTGAGAATGTTCATGTTCCATCTATCCATGTGAGAGCTAGTGGGAAATTTATTCCTGTTAATTAGTCTAATGATATGAATGGCAACCAAAGTATCCTCATCTTTAAGAAGACTAGTGTTAAGGAAAAACTTGTTATTGGAGCTCTTGCTATGCACAAGGGAATTGTTAATTGTAAAACAGGTGGAGATAGGGTGGTGATCAGAGAGGGAAGTGGAGGTAACGAGGACAGAGTGGCTCAAGTTATTAGGCAAAATAGAGAAGAAATTTTTATTAGCATAGAAATGGTCGAGTCTAGAGTAAATTCTAGAAGGACCATGTTGGAAATTGCACTAGGTGTGCCATAAGCTAGGGTTCGTGTCCTTAGTTCTGGCCAAGGGGTCAAATAAGTGTTTCATACTTTTCATTCTATTCCAATGTACTTTTTCCAGGTCTTTCCAAGCAAAAGGAAGGCCACCAATTTTGTCCTCCTGGGATTCAACCATGTTGAAATCCCCTCCCACAAGCCACGGGATATTAGGGAGAGTAGCCAGCCAGTCCCAAAGGTTCACTCTCTCCTTGAAATCATTCGAGGCATAAATGGAGCATATGCCAAAGACATTATTATTGAAATTAATAGTAACCCATACCGCTCTATTACATGGGGAGAGCCCATTGCCAGTGATATAATTCTTCCATTTCATGTTAACCAGGAGTGCAACCCCATCCGTGCCTCTAGGGTGGTCAGTATAGAACTTAATGGCATCTTTCCAAAGGAAGTTATGATTGGAATCAAGAACATAGCCAATAGCTTTAATCTCTTGCAGCATCAAGAAATCCATGGAATTACAGGTGTCTAGATACCGCTTGATGATAAATCTTCTGTCAGGGGATTCAAGCCCCCTTATGTTCCAAGAGATGCACTTCACGAGGAAACCTGTGGGGGGGAACAATGATCTGCGGATCCCACAATTGGGGCCAATTCGCCATTAGGGATATTCTCTAGCTTTTTACAAGAGGGTTTCTTATTTTTGGATCCCAACCATCTCCCCCGTCGTTTAGATGTGGGGATATCTCCTTTGAGTTCATCCTCATTATCTGAACCATCAGGGGACTAGAAATCCAAGTCCAAGGAATGCTTTGTGGGGAGAAATGTGGAACCAGAAGAATAATTGTTGGTAGGGATGACCTCAAGCAAATAGTCGTCACCAAGCTCACAAAAAATTTTATGAGGGAAGTTCTGGGGGGGCGGGTTAATGCGACTGTCATAGAATCCTTGAGAATCAAACTAGATGGGGTGGGACAGATTTGGGTTTCTTTTATATTAGTCAAGGTGGAGTTGTTTATGTCAGAGGTAGACTGAGGAATTAAGGACAGGGGGTCCTCAATAGAGGTGTTAGTTTGTTTATTGGTCTTTCTTCTACACTTGTTGGAAGTTTTGGCCATGGTTTGGAATCCATCATTTTGAGTCACATTGATGAGGGACAAGGAGTTAGTCGAGAGAGAGGCAGGGGAAGGGACAACATGGATGGACGAGGAGATGGAGTTCAAAGTGGGGGGGGGATTAGAGGGCTCAACACTATGAGAGGTTTTGTTCACCAAGGACTCCGCGTTAGGGTTAGCAGAACCAACAAATTTTGGGAGAGGCGAGGGCTTAGTCGGCACTGGTCTTTTCTTAAGGATGGGGTAGTCTTTCCTCAGATGCCCTTCTCTTCTACATAAGAAGCAAGCGTTCAGACCTCCAAGAATATCTATGGGACAGGAGATAATGTCATAAAAAATGTTAATGTTAACCTCAGAAGGAATTTCATTACCCGGATTCAACGAGATAAGTATTTTGGCATCCATATGAGGGACCAATCTCATAGTGTCATCCATTCGGATGACTTTACCAAGTGGTTCAAGCAATTGAGGGAGGAAACGCCATAGAAATGGTGGGATCTGTTTAACCAAAATCCATCGAGGGGCAGAGAGGGCAAGGACTTCCTCATGGATGGCCTTAGGAGACCAAGCCAGGGTGCGAAAGGAGGTAGAGCCCATGGTCCAATATTGCTTCTTAAGAATTTCGGCCTAGGATTCATGATTAGCAAAGAAAATAACAAACAAACCTTTTTGAATTTGTCTACAGAATGAAATATGGAAACCAAGTTTCAGGTTCCAATAGTTATGGAACCAATCATCTAAAAATTTCCTGGGAGGACATTTATCCACTTCAACAGCAGAGAAGAAAATAGCAGAATTCCTTAGCCTATTTTTTTCCTTACCAATTTCAACAAGCATTTTCAGATTAGGAGAAACAAAGAAAGGTAAGGGAGCAGCCCCAGTGTTCTTACCAGAATTATAGGCTTCATGAAACTTTGATAAGTTAAACCTAGTGCTCGCGTCGATGGTAATACCAGAGTTAGCCACCACCTCAGAGAATGATTTGGGTCTTGTAAGCAAAGAACTACTTAAGGGATTACCTATGCTCGGAGTGTCATAAGCCATTGATGACCTTGGTTTAGCCGAAGAGGAAATAGGGGGTACGGCCTCCACCGACCAGAAGAGGGGAGGATTCATTCATAATAAATTCATTAAAGGAAAGAATGAAAAAGGAGCGAGCACACACCCCTATTAACTCCACTTCTGAGGGGAGAGGGCAATTGCCCTATTTCCTGGGGATTTTTGAGGAGATCGCTTGAGTACCGAGCTGTCACTAGTGATTCTAATGCTTCATGCGATTTATTTGGATATTGTATTTATAAAATTAAAAATATAATTAAATTATTTAAATTTCAAAATATTAAATTATTAAATTTATAATATTAATAAAATTGAAACTAATTATAAAATTAATAATATTATTAAAATTGAAACTAAATATATATTTTTAAATTAAAAAAAAATATTACAGAAATGAACTACTTTCTACTAAATTTAAATACTTTCCTTCTTCTAAATTTAAACATAATATATAATAAAATAAAAATAATAATTCTAAATTAAAATAAAACAATTCTTAATTTTTAATAGTGGATGGAGGATGAATTTTCTTTTTTATACAACAGGGTGTCCCCCGCCCAACAGCCTGTATCCTGGGTACCTGGGCGAGCTGGAGCTAGACTAGTCCCATGCGGGTGAGATCCCCACCTATCAGAAATCCTACCTCTTAAATAACGGAGCGGGGAGCCCGGAGCCGAGCCGAATTCACGAGAACAATTCTAATAATATATTATTCAATAAAATTAACAAAAAAAATGGAGGTGAATGCCTAATGTCTGGTAAGTGAGAATCTATCAGAATGATTTTGAAACTGAAGGATCACACCAGGCATCATCCTCTGAGGCAAGCGACTCGCAGGAATTGGCGTTAAGGGTTTGGGACTCAAGATGCCTGCGTAAACCGTCTAAGAGTAAGCGTCTATAACGGAGCGAGTGAGAGAGAGTGGTTTTATATATTTTTCTGGCAAAGAGACAGGCCTGGAGGACCACTTCTATACCAGGAAAAGTAAACCCAAGAGTATTCCATACAACGAAGATGGCATCAAGGGGTGATGAGGAAGGGCGAATATCACCGAGAATATAGGTCTTTATATCTCTGGTGGACCGTGGATTTCCTTTTAGAATAAACAACCCTTTATCACTTATCGGTTTGAAGACTCTGAGGGTAAAGCCATGGATATCATTTGTTGGGATTCCAGGGGCTGATATGTTCCCCCACCCAGTGCTTATCAACATTTTTTCTGTTTCGCCTCCCTCAACAGGATTTCGTGTTTGATGCTCTTTAAGCCTGAAAACGTAGCCCCATAACTCCTCTTTAGTAATAGGCACAATATATTCCAATGGTAATATCAAAGCCTTTATACGACCATCCATCTCCTGCTAGATATCTTGATGTTCTCTCTGTGCTGAGGGAGTAGGAGATAGATGAGATAGAGATGAAGTATTCCATTGCTTTTATAACTTTTTTTCTTCGTCTCCCAAGGAGCTGAAGCGTAACGCCACAAATTTATATAATATTATTGTAATGCTGAAATTAGCATAGTTCTCGAGTAGGATAATTTTATTTGTGAAAAGTTGGGTTCTTTTTCTTATTTTTTAAATCTATTTACATTTGTTTTTATTTTTTTCATCTATACATTTGTTTAATTTATTGGTTTCATTATTATGTTAGAAGGGATATATACTATATGTCATTTTATGAAAATGTGTAGGTCTTGCGAATCAAGTGTTGTGTGGTTGTGTGCGAAATGTATATGTTAACTGATGTGTGAGCAGAAAAGAGAAGTCAAGGATGTTGAAAAAAATTGAGATATCATCAAAGGATGTGTTTGCTTGTTAAAGCTGAGTAGGCTGTGTGAAAGAAGATCTATATTTCCTTTTGTAATATGAGGTTGAAAACTCTTAATCAAGTTGTTTCTTAGTGACTATGTTGTAGCTCAGTCATAGAGGATTGGTGTATCTTGTAGGTTGGTGCCTACAAATCAAATTTTATAGGGGATTGGTGTCTCTTATAGGTTGGTGCCTAAAAACTAGAATTCATAGAGGATTGGTGTCTCCTATAGGTTGGTGCCTATAAATCAAATTTTATAGGAGATTGGTGTCTCTTATAGGTTGGTTCCTAAAAACTAGAATTCATTGGGGATTGGTGTCTCCTGTAGGTTGGTTCCTATAAATCAAATTTTATAAGGGATTGGTGTCTCTTATAGGTTAGTGCCTAAAAACTAGAATTCATAGAGGATTGGTGTATCCTATAGGTTGGTGCCTACAAATCAGAATTCAAGGGGATTGGTGTCTCCCTTTAAGGTTACAATTCTTGTGGGTTGGTCCTTGCAAAATTATTGTAAGCTCTATATTATTTTGAGGTTGGATTTGGATAGTAGCTCCAAGAAAATTTTCTCACCGTGGTTTTTCCCTTCTATGTTTCCACATAAATCTGATGTTCTCTTGTGTGGATTACTTGTATTGACATTAATTATTTTTTTAAAGTATTATGTATGTAGTGATTTAAATTAAAAAGTTTTAAACATTGATTTACACCCCCTCTCAGTATTTGTACATGTATAATATAACCAAGTCTTTGACATCTCAACTACAAGAGGGAGATAATCATGTAAGATATTTTCCTCCAATCATAGATTGATGGTCTCCCAAACACCTTCCAACTAGAAGTGGCCCTACCCTTTAGGAGGGTAGAAGAACCAAATATTCTCCATGATCACCAATCCATCCGAGAATTGATGTTGTGCTCTAATAAAAAAAATATTCCATACAACTTTAGATAACATGTATCTTAGTATGACCTATTTGACTGATTTGTAATAAATAGACACTATAAATTGACAAAGAAAGTAGTGATTTTCCATTACTTTGGCTAAAGGTTTAATAATAAAATAAACACATTCTTAAAATAATGTCATATATTTACACACCTCTTTCCCAAACTAGTCATCGATAACTTAATTTTGCATTCAATTTTTATAATAATATGGTTAATTGATCACATATTCATAGTAATGCAAAAATCCCAAATTTTATTTTTATATTCCAAAAGAAAATCAATACTAGTGATGCATACTATCCAGCTATACAAATACATGTGTATTTATATCCAATTATACATATATAAATATGTACATATATATACATGCATTCTTACATGTAAATAGTCATGTTCAATCATTCATTATAAGCAATATTATTTGTTTATGTATTTGCATTTGTACATACATATGTATGTTCCATATGTATATACCTTCATAGATACATATCTAATCCCATTTTCATAAGAAGCACAAAATAGTCAAGAATCTTACAATTTATTTTAATAAAATCATCTTTTTGTATGTAAACTTTTGTATACATATGAACATATGATTTATATCTTTCCACAATACTTCAATTGAAACCTAAGCATTCAACATAATTGTAAAAATATGGATAACATTTCAAAATCCATAACTGAATTGATACTAGTGCTTTTAAGTAGACTTTAAAACTCTATTGATATCACTTGACAGTCACAAATCTACCTAAGGCATTACCAATGACATTTCATTCAAGAAACTTAGTTTCAACCCAAAATTTGTATTATGGATTTTTTTAGAAATCTGAAATACATTGAATAACCCAAGGAAATTTTTAAGAGAAAATCAAAGATACATAAATTGAAAAACATAAAGAATGCAAACCAAGACTCTAAGAGATTATGCAATGTCAATATGGAAAAATTGCATTAAGAGCTTCCAAGCTAAGAGGATACAATGCAAAGATTCAAGAATAGATCAATCAATATGCAAATACAAGCTAGGTAGTGGGTTTATATAGAACTAAGGAAATGATGTAGGTGGAAAATTCAACCAACAAGAGTCAGCCACAAAAAATGGATATGGACCATCAAAAGTGGAGGATGCCACCAAAAGTGAAAAGTGCTCCACCGTTTAAGGAAAGGCAAAACACATCACTTATCTCCTAGTAATAAACTCACTTTATTATCCTAAGAAAGCTTAATAAAAGTGCAGGAAAAACCAAGGACTAAGGGAAAATAAACTAACCCACTAAAAAAATAAAAACCTACACCAACACTCCCCTAAAGTGCAACTTAGGAGGATGCAAAAGATGATGGGTCCTAGAAAATGAAGTCATGTTAGGTACCCATGCACATTATATAAAATACCCTAAGAGAAGAAGCCCCATCCCACAAGAATGAAGTACACCCCCCAATAATAGAGAGAAATATAGAGTGGAAGGACAAAAAAACACCCCCCGAAAGATATCTAATGGTAGATGCCCAAAATTGGATGTAGAAGATGGTCCATGATTGTCGAACAATGTTCCTCCCCTTAGGAAGAAACAAAAATGATAGCATATGCAAGTTATCTCCCCACTCTTGAAAGGAATATGTAGGAAGAAAGTGCAACATGTATGAAGTCTTTGAAGTCAACTCAAGTATCCCCATGTTGATGTTGAAAACTTCCACAATCAAATTAGGTGTTCTAGGCCACACTACTGAAGATGCCAAATCAAAATATCCTAAAGACTGATGTAGAGAACAAACCAAAGACTCAAGTATCTCCTCTAAAGATATCTTCCCGAAATGATGATCCAAAGTATCCACACTTGTGTCAAACTAAAATGAATGTCCATGAATGAGAGGTTCAGAGTGATCTCTCACAATAATGGAAGAAGAATCAACTTCATCAAAGAGAAGATGAATACAATAAATAGTTCCTCTCAAATTGCTAATATGTGTCTCCATAAACAAGTTCGAAAATCCTATCAAGAGATCATCCCACAAAGCTATATCTGAAAGATAATGGATGTCCTATTGTAAGTAGTCATTCAAAGCTTTCAAAGAAGAAACTCTAGACTCTAAAGTAGCAACAGATGCAAGGAAAAAAGAGTGGTCCTCAAAGAGAAGATGTATGTCCTCAATAGTGTCATCTAGATCCGAAATTAGGGACTCTACAAACAAATATGATATTCCTGGTTTAAAATGGTTCCAATGGATTGAATCAAGAAGACATAAATGATATTATTGCAATGAATCACTGGAGGCTTTTGAAGAAGCATCTCTAGAATTTGAAGTTGTAATAGGTGTTGTTTGATGGAGTGTCAATGAATTGATCATCCACACAAGACGGGGAAACATAAGTCTCAGTATCATCCACAATAGCCTAGTTTTCTAAGGAAACATGAATTTTAGATTAAGATCCAATGTATCCATACAACTATTGAATGATGGTCCAAGCAATGAAAGGGCACTCAATATGCTCTACATGATGCAGAATATACTTATAAATAGTAAGACATAGTAGTCCATAGACCATGTCATTATTATTAAACCGATCATTCTTCTAATTATAATCACTTGGCTAAGGAATGAAACACAGGAATTACACGAAATTGTTCCAAAAATATGCAAGAAGTTTGATTGGTTAACTATTCAAATTTTCTCTGTATTACATGGAAATCATTACCAAAATGAAAAATACATCATATAAAGCCATATGGGCTATTGGGAAACCTCACAAATAAGATATTGAGGTCTTATAAAACAACAAATCAAAACCAAAAATAAAAAATCTTCAATCCACCTTCTTCCTGTAACATCAACTCCTTGAACCTACAATCTTCGATTGAGAACCACTAAAGCAATGAACCTACATTATTCAAAATTTCTTGCGGATATCGAAACACTTTCAAACCTATAAGAAACATGGAGTCTTGGTCTCCTTCTCCCAAAGCTCTAATACCACTGATGCAAAGGGCAATTCCCTTACAATATGAAACTCACCACAACAACAAATAATTGCACAAAATAAATGAAATAAGGAAACATATTATTCAACTAGATCTGAAATAAAATGAGAAAGTACAATGTTACAATAGGCTTCCTGGTGAAACCTTGAAAATAGTCTAGTTGTTATGTTTTAGGATAGACAACCACTGATTTTCTACAAGTTTCGCTCAAGGTAACCCTAGAGATCTCAATCCAAGGATGGAATAAGGGGAATAGATTTACTAACGACTATGGTCCTAGGGTGTGATTAAAGATCAAAGAGGGGTTTTCCACCAAGATAGGGCTTGGAAAGACAAGAAATGTAAGAGATATGCCAAACCTAACTATACAACCTATATTATGAAATAGAAGTGCATAATAAAAGACTGAGAAAGTACAAAGGAACACACCTGGAAACTGTAGAGGCTTGAATGAAGATATGAAATCCTACAAATGATGAATTAATGCTCAATGGGGCTCATACACTAGGTTGGGTGATTTAGTCCCAAATTAGGGTTTCTGGGAAAAAATAAGAATTTAGAACTATTGAATTAGGATCTATAGAAAAAGTCTAAAAATAGGTATACTATGACTCATA
>VDFB02076110.1:0-42353 GCA_007258455.2 Sequoia sempervirens
ATAGGGAGAAGATTATTATGCAAACTATGCAAAGACTATGACTATGGGTCCTGGCTACTAGGCCATGTTAGGTACCCATTTACAAATGCAAATGCAAACAATCTCTCACAAGCAGAGAAAAGGAGAAAACCCAATGGGAAAAAACTCCTCTCCAAAAGAGAGAAAACAAAACAAACATGATGTATGGAGGACTCAATGATACCCCCCAAGTAAAACATGCATCATGTATATACAATCAATTACCCCCCCATAAGAGGGAAGTAGAGAGATAAGATATCCCCCCCATGATGAAGAAGCTCCAATGTTGATGAAGAATGCCTGAAAACAAAAGATGATCCAATGTCTGCAAGCAACACATCTTCCCTTAGGAAGAAACATTATCATAAGTTGATGATGAAGCCACTCCATGTCCAACTGAAAAGAGGAAGAATGAATGCTCATGTATGCCTCTGAAAATTGATGAGGAGCATCCAAGCTTGAATAAGTCACAACATAATCATGGTCAAATTCAACCAAGAAACATGACAAATCAAGTGAATGAGGAGAATCATGAATGTCAATCTCCAAAGACAAAGTAGATGGGCTAACAGTTGTGATGAAACTATCATCAAAGAGGAGAGAAATCCCCTCAAATGTGTCCTCCAATCTGCAGTATGAGACTCCATGAACAAGTTAGAAATACCTGTCAAATACTCATCCCACAAAGCAAGACCTGAAAAACTATGATCACCTTGCTGAATAGAAGCATCAACGGCTGAAGAAGTAGGAGGTGGAGGAGTAGGAAGCTCAACACTGGTCTCTGGAATACCAAGGTGTAGATGACCAAACTTCTCCTCACTAACATGGTTCACACTCAATGAAGTGTGTGATGCAGCCAAAGGAACATTATCATCTTCTGAAGCAAAATGTGAAAAGGAATACACACGAGATGAATGATCAACCATCCCGATAGCAACAATATCCCTAGTCTCCAAGTCCCTTATGTACACCCTATCTAGAGTGAACTCAACTGTTTTACCTTGACTCCCATAAGTAATTTGGTAAATAGAAAGGAGATTAGTAGACAAGGAAGGAACACAAAGCACATCATTGAATGTACCCTCCCCCATATAAATAGAACCCTTCCCACTTACCTTCATCTATGTATTGTTACCCATCAATATATGACATGAATTACAAGGCCCAAAAGAAGAGAACATATCCATAGAAGATGCCATATGATGAGATGCCCTTGAATCAAGAAGCCATCTATGAGATTCATGACTTGCAGAGGCCAAGATTTTTTGTCCTTTCATCTTGTGTAGCCCAGATGTAGATCCTGTGTTCTCTAACTGAGATGATGATGAGGGGGTTGTCGATTAAGATGTTGAAGAAGAAGTAGAAGACACTAATGAGGGCAACTGAATGTTATTCTTTTGAAGAAGGTGTGTGAGTTCATCAATCTTCTTATTATAACATCTATGCTCATCATGTCCTAGCCTTTTACAATATGCACATTTGAACTTCTTCTTTTTACATGATTCCTCTTTAGAAGAGGGAGTGGACTCAAAAGTGCTATGTGAAGGAGAATATTTACCTCACTCATTTGAATTGGGAGCCTTATTCTGCTTCTTACCTTTTGCACTTGAAGCCTTTATATCCTTTGCAAAAAGATCATGAGATGTAGAAGACTTCAATGTGCCCATGTGAACCAACTTTGCTCTGATACCAATTGTTGGCCCACAATTATCGTTGCACCAAAAGATCGACTTGTTAATGCCTGATACAACTACCAGAGTTAACAGATCCATGAGAGGCGATTAGTCCATGTCATGACTCCCAAGGGGAGTGCTAACCATCTGACAACAAACTCCCCCTCAATGTTGCCCAAGGGGATTCAAACCCGACACCTTTGGCTTTGATACCATGTGGGAGTAAATGATGACTCCCCAACACCCCTAGGAATAGTTGTTGGATCAAAACCACTTCCACAAGAGAGAGAATGGCAAGAAAGCTCGCTTCAAAAATGCAAGATTGATTATTGGTTGAATATGCTTGAATAAGCTTCAATTGATGCAATGTACAAGAGATTCCTTGCTTATAAAGACAAGGTTGAGAGATAGGATTAGACAAGATCATGAAAAGTGTCTTAATCCTATGATATGAGACAACTAACAAACTAATCACCTAGGAACCAAACATTACTAGCTAGATAAGATAAGTTCTAGAAAAGCCAACTAAGACTTCTAGAAAGAATCTTATATCCTAAGTAAACTTAACATGTGAATATGTCCCCTAATTACGTAGTGAATGAATTAGCTAGGTACAAGACATTTATTCACACCAACAACTAGTTTAGAACATTTTGTGCATTATTCAGATTCACATTTTTTTGTTGGGTAACATTTAAATTTTGGCTCATTTTTGGGTTTGTAGAACGAGTTGGGATTTTCGCAATGTCATTTTTTCTTCTATATCACCTTGCATTTCTCTGAGTTGATCAATAATATCTATACGTTGATCTAATTCCCTTTTCCTATGCTCATTTTCTAACTGAGAAGCTAGATCAATATCGTGGAATAGGGTTTCTACCTATTGTTCGGTTCCCTAAGATGAAGTAGGAGAATTGTTGTGTTGATTTCCCCTTTAATTTTTGATACATGATTGTAGAGGAAAATTCATGTCTATATTTTTTGTATGTAGACTATGGGATGTATCTCTATCTCTTATATCAACATTTGTCTCAATTCTAGGCCTACCATAATCTTGCCTAAGAGTTCTCCTACTAGTTCTAATCCTATTATCAGTTGAATCATTCAATATATATTGATCATACTCTTTTGATAAATATCTTCTACCTAAAGTACCTACTTTTTTAGTACTTTGAGAATTATACAAAGATGCCATACTTATATTCTTAACCTTCCATTGTTCTTGTTGTCTCCTCACATTAGGGAAAATTATACTAGAAATTTCTTGACCATTAGATCGTTGATCCATTTCCATCTCTATCCTTTCTTGCAAATTATTTTCTGAGTCAATCCTTAATAGAGTCACCACTCATCTCAAGTGGAGCTTGGCTTGATTCAGGGATGGCAGTGGGACAATAATCTTCCCGCCAGTCCCATCTCTATTTTATGGATGACACAACTCTTATGGGCATTGCTAGAGTTGATGAAGCAGTCAATATAAGGATGGCCAAGGATTGTTATTTGGCGGCTTCGAGTCAAAGCATTAATGAAGGAAAGTATTTTATTTATTTCTTTAACACTCCTAACCTCATTCAATGGAGGATTGCTAGCATTCTCAAGTTCCAGGTTGGCTTGCTCCATTTGTCTACCTTGGTATTCCTCTTGCGGTTTGCTCCTTACCTTAAGTGCTCTAGTAGGATGTTATTGAGAAGTTTCAAAAAAAGGTTAGTCATTGGACGTTTAGGTGGCTCATATTGTAGGGAGAGTGACCCTTTTACAATTTGTGGTGCAAGCTCTCCCTGTGTATAGGTGCTTTGTTTTATCAGCTCCTACTAGCTTTTTGAAGGACTTCAAGACCCTCTATCGGTAGTTTCTTGGTCTGGAAATATTCTTTCACGAAAGTGGAGTCTAGTCAAGTGGGATGTGGTTTGTCATCCAAAGCAGGAGGGTGGTCTCGAGCTCCGTCGGGCTGATTTGACTGGGTAATCTTTGGCTGCCAAGCTTTATTGGAGGTGGTGTTCTCAACATCAATAGACTTGGGCTAAGATCCTCACCTCAAAATACCTTGGGGTTGTGGATGGAGAGGATGTCCCCAAGTACTCTCTCACGGATAAAGGATCTATGGTTTGGAGCACCCTCAAGAGGGGAGCCAAGTTGATTAAGCAAGGCTTGTTCTAGATTTGCAACAGAGGTTCTAAGGCTCTCTTCTGGTTTGATTCATGGGATGGACATCCTCCTATTATGTCTACTCATCCTCATTTCTAGGACCTGAGTAGATACTTTTTGGATGTAGGATGGTCTCATGTGGCTGATTTCATTTCTCCTCAAGTTTTGGATCAGGCTTTGGTGTGTAGGTGGAAAGACCCACATGAGTAGTTGCATGGAGGTTCAGAGGAGGATCGTAAGGAGCTTGCTTGTATCTTGGCTGGTAGGGTTTGTAGCTCCCTTCTGTAGAGGGATGTTCTAGCTTGGGGTGGAGACTAGAAAGGCAAATTCACTGTGGCCTCTAGGTATAGGGTTCTTGATGAACAGTTGTTTGGTTGGACAAGGGTTACCTGGTGGAAGCAGATTTGGAACAAACTCTCTTGGCCCAAGTGTAACTTTTTTCCTGGTTGGTGATTTATAATAGATGTCTAACTTGGGAGAATCTTTGGAAGTAGGGCTTTTAGGTCCCCTCGGTGTGTGTTTTATGTGCTAACAGCAAGGAGAATACTTTCCATCTCTTCTTCTAACGCCCTTTTGTTACGGTGCTCTAGAATTTCTGGTGGGGTCTCTAGAATCAACTAAGTTGGCATGCTTCATCTCTTGAGGACTTCTATAGTAGGCTGGGGAGTTCTACAACTAAGACTTCATTTCTTCACATTTCCTAGTTAATTGGTTCTAACTTCATCATCTGGCAGATCTGGTTGGAATGCAATCACATGATTTTCTTGGATAAGAAGCTTCAAGTGATGTAGGTCTGGATGAGGATATTGGGAGCTCTGCAAGAGACTTTGTCGGCTAGGTGTGACCTCTTAGCCCCTATGGACCTTGGAGATATGAGGATTGTTCAGATTTTGGGGCTCTCTTGTTGTACCAAGGATGAGAGGAGGCCTAGATTTGGTTGAAGTGTTAGAGAGAAGGTTCAAAGAGATGGCCACTGGATGCCTCCACCTTTGGGAGTGTTGAAGATAAATACAGATGGGTCCTCTAGAGATAATCTTGGCCATGTTGGGATCAGGGGCGTTGGTAGGGACTGCTCTGGAGTTGTGTTCTTCTCTGAGTATTGTGGCCTGTATTCTAATAATTTCATGGAGGCCTTAGCTATTCTCTCAGCTTTGAAGAGGGCTTGTGCCCTTGGTTGGAGAAGGATAATTTGTGAGTCAGATTCCCAGATTGCAATTGACTTGTTGGAGAAGAGGCATCTAGAGGATGTTAATTAGTAGTTGGTGGGTGTGGTTAGACACATCATCTCCCTAGGGGAGTCCTTAGACTCTATCACTTTCTACTATATCCCTAGGGGAGTCCTCAGACTCTATCACTTTCTACTATATCCCTAGGGAGTAGAATAAGGTGGTGGATGGTTTGGATAAATGGGCTTCGAAGTAGAGGGGAACTTGGAAAGTGGATGATTGGAGTGTTCTTTCAGATGGTCCATCCAGGGATCTTGGGGAATTAGTTGCAAAGGACATGAGATGTGTTCTGGGTGTTGCTTGATTTGTTTGCTTTTGGGCCCTGGTGGGTGGCTTGTTTCTCTTGGCTTTGTCCTGCTTTCTTGATTTAATAAAGTTTTTACCCTCTTTTATTAAAAAAAATAGAGTCACCACTCCCTAAATCAGGAGAAAATAACCTTTATGTGAGCAAGGTTTCAGTTTTGAACCAACCAAAGACCAATTCTCTTGGTTGTACCATGGTTTTTGATTAAACAGGGTCTTCAAATTGATTTTTTATTTAAAATTTCCCCGATAATGGTACCAATTTGTTCACGATATGATTTGTAGATCCCAAATCATTAAGGTTGGGCAATATTATAGATACCAAGGGTGTTAAACTTGGGAAGAATATCCATAAAACCTATATTCAAGATAATAAATTGAGGACCAATAAATTAGGTGTGTAAGACTCATTCAATTTTGGCTATGCTAAACCACACGAGCTTTCCCTAAGGATTTCTAATAGATATCACTATAGAAGCACAACACTCATACCCATTACATAGTGCACCCCTATTTTGCTTGTCTCTTCATTCTTATATGTTGTTTTACAATATTCAAGGTCAAGCACCTTATTAGAACACATAATTTTCCATATGATTATATAAGAATGACTTTATGATAACCCCTTATGCTGTTGTACATGGAACTTGAAACACATTAGAAAGGATAAAATTAAAAGATGTTTATATTGATTTGTTTTGTGCATAGAGGATGATGGGGAGAAGGGACCAATAACAAATTGGTGCCTTTATCCATTTGGGAAACAAAGTCTTTAAATTCATACAAAAGATGCAATAACTAAAGCCAAGATGATGCCTTAATCAAATCACCACAAAAGACTGCCTTTAAAATGCACATGCAAGCTAGATCTACACATATATTTTAAAAAATAATAATGGTTGTAAAATATTAAGTCTACTTAGCAATCCACAAGCATAACAATACATTTTCTTTATTATGTTGAAAATATACCTTAGCAAGGCTTTGCAAGGATCTTACAGTCATTTGATTGACCAACTAAACAACACACATCCATAAATATATACCATACATAGGGATACACTCAACTAAGGTTGATTCTACCTTTAATCATTTGATCCATAAATTTTACAAAATTTAATTACAAGTTTGGGATGAACCTGGATCATTAAAATGTCAAAATACCTTTACTTAGAATTAGAAATTGAAACCATAGGGATTCTAGTGAATATCTTTGTTTTGCTAGTTATACAACTACTCCTCTTTCTTTCTCTTCTCCCTCTCTCATCCAAATGTCATCCTATCCTTAAAAAATTAAACTCAATATGTATATATCCTTTTGTAGGTTGCCTAGAATGGGAAACATGCAAAATTACATGAGGGCCTTGGAAATCTATGATTTCTTGCAATTGTAGGCGGTGACCATGTATTCTTGTCAGAGTATTAATCATTTCTACACTTCAAACGTACCCTGACCACATCCTTACTGCACTAGTGGAGTATGCAAGTCCATCTCCCATCTGCAAGTGTCACTTTGGTCCATTAATGGCATCCTAGGTCATGGGTCATCCCACAATAATGGGTGCCAAAGTTGGGACATCCTGATTTTTGCCTGAAACCTCATATTTTTTAGAAAAATTAATGATTTAAGCATTGAGGGGTTTCATCTAAAGGGTTTTAATTAAAGAGGGTTAGATAAGACCCTCTTAGATCAAATCCCCTTGGATATAACCCCTCTAGTCTTAAATCATTTCCACAATGGAGTCTCCTTCACACCTATCAAAATGCTGACAAAAAACCATTTTTTCTTTATCTTTTGAGGGCTCAAATAAATTCATTTAGAAATTATGTTTTGTAAGTATGCATCCATTATTATAGGCTTTCAAAAAGTATAATTTTAATTTTTTTTAATTTTATTGTTATTTTTTAATTAGTTACACTAGGAATTTTAAGTCTGGCTTGAGCCAATATGGATACCACAATCGGGGGACCTCCTCCCCAATATGGGCACAAGTAACACTCCACTCCTGCGAGCACAATATCCCAATTGGAGCATAGGGCCCATGAGCACACCAGGCCAACGAGGGAATGGGCCTTAGGCATGAACGCTTGGCGCATGGCATGAACACCATCAGCAACTCCAATTCTATGGATCAAGCTTGTGAACACATTGGATCAATGAAGATATAGTGCTTGTGATAACAATAGCCCAACGAAGACTTGAACCTTGGTGGCCACAATAACAACACCACCACTTAACCATTTCACTATGGGATGAACCCTATTAATTTTATATATTTTATTTCTTGTGAATGTAGGCTTTTCACCAAACATCGAGGTATTTATTTCACACATGCAAAAAAATAGAAAAATAGAGAAAAAATATAAAAATATGTGTGCACTAGGTATTAATGTCCTTGCTTCAGAAAAAATGATAATAATGATTTCAACACACACAAAACAAGTTATGTGTGATGATATACACCTATGTCCTAATTATAATTACTCTAACTTTGAAAATTAATTTAAAAAATATATGTAACAAAAAAATATGAAAAGGTATCCATGCACTAGATATTTGTGTTACAAACCTATATTTTAAAAATTATAATTTTATCCTTTCAATAAAAAAATTATGTGTGACGACATAAACATCAATTTTTAAAAATGTTGTTTACTGTAAAAATAAGTTATTAAAAGTTACATAAAAAAATTCATAATTTATTTCTAATTAAAAAAATATTTATAATCTACACACTAATCCTCACAAATCACTAGTTCACATCATCTCCAAATTATTAATGGTTTAGTTGCTATAGGTTTCATAAAATGAAAATTTGGTAAAAAATGTTGCTTTCAACATCCTACTTTGGCCAAACATAAGAGTTTTGTGACTTTACATGCCAAAGGGGGATGGGGGGGAAAATACCATGAAATTCTGATAGGTATGCTAGCATGAAAACTTTGAAATCCTAAAATCAAACTTGTAGGGAAAGACATGTTGGGGATGATATGATGTTGGAATATTGGACTATCAGGTAAGGAATGACTAAGATGACAAGTTCAAAAGGGATCTAGATGGATGAAGAAGTCCAAAATTCTAAAAGATAATGAGAAAATTTTGGGAACCATGGAAGGAATGGATGGTAGGAAGGTAAGAGAAAGCTCAAAACTTTTAAACTGATAAATATTTGGGTAAAATTCAAAAGAATTTTGTAGAGTTTTAGACTATTGGGGTGAATGGAAAGAAGTGAGGGAATTGCCAAAATCTTGAGCTCAATGAGATATAAAGAATAATCAATGGAGTATTGAAACACCAAGGGGTAAGAGAAACTCACATCACATGCCAAGGAGCAGGGTGTTGAGGCACTAAGGAATTGAGGAGACTAGAACCAAGGAATAGATGGATGAGGAAGTTTGAAAGTCTGATAGATGCAAAGGAATTAGGATTTTAATAGATTTATGGAATTTAGGGATTGATAATTCCAAGGAATGGTTGAAAATTAAGAGAAACCTTGATAGTTTGAAAGGTTGACAACTAGACATTTAGCCAATTTCACAAGGCTTCTAGATAGAGTTTTAGGATTGATAAGAAAGGAATGGAAGGATGGATACTCCCCAAAATTTGATAAGGCAGTTTGAACAACACTTAGCCAATTTTTGGAATAATTAGAGTAGGGAGTTTGGATTGGTAGGGAAGGTATGTAGGCATGAACATTCCCGAAAGTCTAAAATCCTTAAAAACTCTAACCAAAATTTGGTTTTTCAACTTGGGAATTTGACTAAAACATGGGGTAAGTGCAAGATGTTGGGTCCACTTTTTGGCTAGAAAGTGGAAGTTTTTCTTGAAAATCAAAGTTTGTCATACTTGGAGTAAAAAATTGAAACACTTACACAAAATCTTAAGAAAGTCTAGTAATATGAAATGTAGAATTTTGAGTCTAGTTTTCAAATTTATAACATATTCTAATACCCAGATGATACAAGTTAATTTTGTATAGGATGCACAAAAATCACTTTTTAAAAGTCACTTTTTTTAGGGCCATAACATGCACGTGTACAAACATAATTTGACCTAAATAAAATAATTATTCTAGTTTCTTTTGGGGAAAGATGTATATTATAGTTAATTTTGATAAAGATATTTTTTTATAATTTTTCCAAATATATTATTTTTAATTAATTTTTAGTAGTCTTAATTGCTATTTTTGAAAACCTCTTGTGTATGACAAACACAATTTGAGCTAAACTAATCATAAAACAATTTTTTACATTACGTAAAGAATGATGTCTCAATTGTTGACATATAATTTTTTTTAAATAAAACTTCAAAAATTAAAAGTTATTTAAAAAATACTAATACTCGACATTTGAATTTTATGGACCAATTTCCTCAAAAATTAATTAATAAATAGGAAAACAAGTCCAATTGTAAAAAAAAATTACATACTTGAAAACTAGACATCGTCATCTATAATGGGTATTAATTTCATCAAAAAATTCTAAAAAATTTTAGCCATATTGCTAAAGTCAAATTTTCTCTTGTTTTCAAGGCATTGTACTTGCAGGTTCAAAGCTAAGGGTTGGGTTTCCAAGCCAAAAAAAAAAAAATTCCAAGGGTTTCACATTTTCAAATTTATGAAACATGTACCTGCTACAAAACATGTACCCATTCTACAAACAAGCAAGAATATGACAATTAGAAATGGGTACCCATTCTAAAATGGGTACTCATTTAAAAATGAAATGGATACATGTTCTATAATGGGTACCCATTTTAAAAAACAAAATAGGTACTTGTTTTAAAAATCAAAATGGGCACCCATTTCATACAGGTAGAAATTTAGGATTAGGAGTTTGATCTTAAAAAGTACCCATTTTTTATGAAACAGGTACCCATTCTTATTAGGATTTAATCAATCTTGATACCTCCACTAAAAGGTGACTCAACTTCTTTCTCTTGTACCCACTACAAAACATGTTCCCATTCTAAAAAAACCAAGAATATGATGTAATTAGAAATGGGTACATGTTCTATAATGGGTACCCATTTAAAAAAACAAAATAGGTACTTGTTTTTCTCTTGTTTTCAAGGCATTGTACTTTCAAGTTCGAGGCTAAGGGTTGGGTTTCCACTTGCCTAAAACAAAAAAAATCCAAGGGTTTCATATTTTAAAATTTATGAAACATGTACCCGCTACAAAACATGTACCCATTCTAAAAAAAGCAATAATATGATGTAATTAGAAATGGGTAGGGTACCCATTTAATAAAAACAAAATAGGTACCTATTTTAAAAATCAAAATGGGCACCCATTTCATGCAGATAGAAATTTAGGTTTGGGAGTTTGATCCTAAAATAGTACCCATTTTTTATGAAATGTAGGCACCTGCTCTTGTTAGGATTTAATCAATCTTGGTACATCCACTAAAAGGTGACTCAACTTCTTTCACTTTGTTGGTGTTTAAATTCACACCTCTGGAATGCGTATTTGAAACGGACAGCTATGCATAGTAAAACTGCTCTTCAAATTAGGAGGGGAAGCTCCCTCTTGTTGATGGTGTTGAAAGAAAGTAAACTAAGAACTAAGTTGCCTATCTTTTTTATCAGCTTAGAGCACAAGGTTTATTAAACACAAACGCCACAACTGAGATTTTCTGTTTTAAGAACTTCAACTACGACTAAGTTAAACTACAGACATTTCTAACTTCTCAAGTAATACGCAGAGCAAGAGAAACTAGAAATGAACAAGGTTGAATCTCTGAAAAAATGCTTCGATAAACTCTTTCTCAACAAACATCTACACACTTCAATGTAAGCTGGAATCAAGATCATAAAAGCAGAACACAAATAACGAAAATCTGAGATGCTATATCAAGGCAAAGGAGGCTCATGATTTTATAACTCAAACTTTTGGAACAAAACTTACTTCTAACATGCCTAGAACAAGAAATTGCAGCTAAAGAGGCTTGCAATCTTGTTCTTACACAAAAGGAACAACAATTACAACAACTCCTTGTTGGCTAAAAGAGACTCAACAATTCGCTATCATAAAACAATTGAACAACACTTGAATAAAAAATAGAAGGCACAATAGGCTCAGCATTTTTTTATCACTAGCATGGTTTGAACTGACATTGAATAACAACTTGCTGGATAAAAGAGACTCAACAATTTTCTATCACAATAACCGTTAAAGAAAACTAATGAGCAAAGGCTCTTATTTATAGACAAGCAGAGGAGTAGGGAACCCTAAAATCTCCTTGCTTTCTCAATCTAGGGCTTGCTCAGCAAGCAAGCTTTATTTCTAAATCTATAAAGAAGATAACATCTAACACCTAAGAAAGCAGAAAAAACGGGAAATTCCAACTATTACATTTATCTTCTTTCTCTTCTCAAAGAATGGATAAGAATTATTCCAAGAATAGAAAGAAAGCGGGAAGAAAGCTTCTAGAAGAAAACTGCTTTAAAGCTCGATCACATCCGTTAGAAAGTTAGAAATTGTGTCTCGGTTCGGTGCATCTATGTCATCAATAGCAAAACACCACTTTTCCAAAATATCTTCACCATCTGCAACTGATTTAAGGAAATCTTCGACCTCATTGGTCACTTTCTCAAACTTTGCTGACATCATCGAAATATGACTCATCCTCCCGCCAACTGGATTGCAGCTGCGAACAACACTCTGAAATTGAACTTGCACTTCATCAAGCCTAGCGTAAGAACCATCTTCAAGATTGTATTGAGAAGGAATCTTTGTGACAAACTCACTGATGAAAAGAAGAGCTTCAATCACCCTTTTTCTGTAGGCGATAAATTCCTTGGATATCCTCTCATAGGTTTTAACTTTGAAAACATGACGCTCTCTCCAAGCAAGGATCTGCCTCTTGTGTTCTTTTGAAACTACTGAATGATAGGTTGTATCTAAATCAGCAATGATGATTTCATGCCTTGGTCTTACTTCAGCCAGTGATTGTTCAAACCCTTGGATACTTTGACGTAGCTCATGAGCGTTTTCTCTCAACTGAAAAATCTGTTCCAAGATCTCCTTTCCTCTGATAATGAAACTCTTGATCCACTCTTGAGTTTCTTTCCCACAAATGACCAGCTGTCTCAACTGATGATGATCAGCTAGTGTCTCTAAAATCTGGGGTAGCAACTTTGTCGCCTGTGAAGAACCATGGACAAGGTTAGAAATATAAATCCTGAGCTGCTAGTTTTCAGCCTTGAGGGCTACCTTGTCTTCCCCATCTTTGAGCACTCTTTCCTGAAGGTTTTCAGACACAACTCTGAATAGAATCACATCTGCATGTCTGGTATTTCTACCAATATTAGCCTTGACCATCACGAAGTCATCCATATTCACCTCATCCCTGTTCTTATCTTCTAGGGGCAATGCAGTCTCCATGACTATCTTGCTATCAGGATTCCTATCAAAGTGAACTTGCTTCTTTGCTTTCTTCTTAGGAGGTTCCTGATATATGTTATCAAGATCATCAAAATTTACCTGATATGAAGGTCTTCTTCTCACCCTTCCCAAGGAGTTCTCAAGCCAAGACACAGTAGTATCTTTACTAACTTCCTTAGGAGGTACAATTGCAATTTCTTCATCATCTTCAATATCAAGGTTGATGTGAATTGGTAAAGGCTCTGTCAAAGGTACTGTTATCACCAGAAATTGCACCCTTGTTGAACCTGATGTTCAACACCTCAGTGTAACATTGGAAGACCTCTAAAGATGTGGGTTTCTTGTGATCAAAGGTCAACCTCCGAAGAAGGCCGACTTCCTTTGTGTATCACCTAAACTACTGATTTTTAAAGGGTAAAGGGAGAAAAAATGCATACAAAATGAAACTATATTGAACTTATTCCTATGGTGATACACCGAGTTGATAAGAAATCAGGAAATGAAAACAAGATGCAAACACACTGGGGAAACTAGACTGCAGCTGTTTTACTTACTCAACATAACCCCATTAGACTTATGCATCACTCTTGACAGGTTTGATCTTCATACATATCTCAAGAAGGAAGGAACAAACTTCATAGCTTTGTGGTATGAATATAGATTTAGGAAACACTGTTAAATAAATACATACATAAGCTAACATACAAAAATGAGAGTGGTAAGAGCATTAGTACTTGTTTTCAAGGTGAACTTTGTTTTGCATTCCATATTTCAATTGAGTTACAAAAACATACATTTAGTCGAGAAAGGATTGATAGAAATCACTAACTCTTCAGAGTGTATAATCTGAACTATCTACAAAAGGCAAAAAATGCCTTAAATATCAAATTGTTTCGGCCCCTTAGGGCTTACAAAATATCAGGGCCCAAAAAAATTGCCCCTTAGGCTTTTTATTGAATTTCAAGTTGCATCCTGCGTGTCCATGTCGGTGTCAAAGATTGCCTTCAAGGAAACCTTCTTGATCTTTATGCAACCACCTCATTCACTTCTTCGTATCGTGTCCCTCTTTGAATTCCCCCCAGTCGAGCTGCTTTGAATGCTCCTGAGCTCATAACAGATACACGTTGCTTTTCATCCTATTTCATGTTTTCAGACTACCACGACTCGCTTTTAGATCTTTCAGATTGATCAAGAAAACTCCACGAAGATTCTTCAGGCAGTCAAAACTCTTTTAAAAAAAAATCGCATCTTGGCGAGATACTGGAAGTGTCTCACCGATGCGATTATATTATTCTGCAACTTATCTATCGAATCCTTCTTTGGTCGACAAGACCTCTCGCCGAGCTTCCTCTTGTCTCCTTTTCCTTTTCATTTCACCATCTCCCCGATCTCTTCTTCAGTCGGCAAGACTCTGAGTGTCGGTGAGACATTATGACGAAATCCCTATTCTCTAGCGAAGGCATCCATTTCGGGGAGACCTTTTGCATTCGACGAGACCTTTGCTAATGATTCCTTCTTTATCGCCAAGACCTTCCCGTGTCAGCAGGACCTCAGGATGAAGTTTTCAACTGTTGGCGAGTTCAACTTGCTTTTGGTGAGACCTTACCAAGTCGGAAAAACATCCTGTCAAGGCCTCTCTTCTTCGCTGATGCCTCCTTTATCATACCATTGAGCTCCTTTCCTTCTATCAGCCAGACATCCTTATATTGGCAAGACCTTATGATGATGTCAAGCTCTTTCGGCGAGGTCTTTACTTTCTGGTCGGTGAGACATCACGCGGTCGTTGAGACTTCATAGCGAACTCCTCCTGTCTACCCAAGCTCTCTTCTATTTGCTGTGACCGCATCAAGTCAGGAAGACATCACGGCGCAAGGAAAATGCTACACCGAGCCCCCCTTTTTTGTCGCTAAAACATTGGCCTATCGGCCAGACCCTTTGTCGAGCACACTAGCCTCCTTGAACTCTCATCTTTCGGCTAGACTACCTGTTTGTCGCCGGGACTCATGCTGAACTTTTCCATTCCACCGGGCTCTTCATTTCTTTTGGCAAGACTCTGCTAGTCGGGAAAACTTCATAGCGAGGTCCCCCAGTCATACCGATATCTGCTTTTGTAGCTGAGACACCCTCCATTTGCCGAGACCTCTTGTAGACTTCCTTTTCCTTTGGCAAACTCTTCATTCGGCAAGACACCCGGTGAGACCCTTTGTTATCGGCGAGACATTGGCTTGTCGACCAGACGTCCCGTTGGGCTCCTTAACTCTTGGCGATGAGCTACTTTCTCCTTGGTCGGGGAGAAATTATGCATTCACCAAGACATCATGGTGAAACTTCTTTTCTCTCGGCGAGCTTCCTTCGTGTCACTGAGACTTCTTTATCGCTGAGACTCTATATCGAAGTCTCCCTACTTCGCCGAAAGTTCACTTGAGTTCGGGGAGAGCTTGCTTGATCGACAAGACATCCTACCGACACCACCCCCATCCTTTGTCGCTGAGACATTCTCGGGTCGCCGAGACCTCACCACGACCTCAAAATGCTACATCGAAGACATCCCCCGGGTCGGCAGGACATCCACTGGTCGCTGAGACCCTATGCCAGAATACATCTCACACCGAAACCTCTTGCTTTTCAAATACTGTCGGCGTGACACCCTTTATGTCGTCGAAACCATATGCCGAAGGCCCATCTTATGCCAATCCTTTTGCTCTGGTATGACTGACTCCTTCGGCCAAACCACCTGTTTGTTGCCGAGACCCATGCCGAACTCCTCATTCTGCCCAAGCTCCCTTTTGTTTCACTGAGACTTTGGCTTGTCGACCAGACTTCATACCGAGCGTCGGGCGCTACACCAACGTCAAACGTCGAGGAGACTTCATGTGTTCGGCAAGACCTTATGCCGATATGACTTCATTGGAAAGACCTATGGCTTTCGGTGAGACCTTAATTGTCGTCGGGACTTCATGGCGAAGGCATCTCCTCTTGGCAATCTCTTTGTTGTCGGCGAGACATCGGAGTCAAGGAGACCTCTCTCCATCTTGAATGCTACACCGAAGGCTCCCTGTTGTCGGTGAGACACCACCAGTTCGCCAAGACCACTTGCCGAAATACATCTCACACCGAAACCTTATTGTTGTCGGGGAGACTTCACTAGTTGTCGAGACTCTCTCTGAATGCTTCGTTACGCTGAAGGCCTTTTAAGTCGGGGAGACTTTGTGACCTCAGCGAGACCCTTTGGCAAAGTTCACTTGCTTTGCTGACGCTGCCTGACTTCGGTGAGACCTCTTTCAATTGGTAAGACCTCCTTCTGAAACCTGCACACATACGTCGAAGGGATCCTGCTTTGCTTTGTCGGCAAGACCCGATGCATTCGCCGAGACTTCTCTCCGAAGGAAAGAACTTCCACTGAAATGAATATCCTTTTGCCGCCAAGATAATGATCAATGTGTTGCTGATAGGGACCTGTAGGTGAATCCCACTCGCCGTGAAATTCCTGGGGTCTTGCGACTCTATCCTTAGAAGATTTTCATGCCGAACCTAAACAAGGCAGGCTTCTTCACTGAGTTCTCTACGACCAAGCATCAGATTCATGATTTTTTCCCTAGGCCGAATGCTCCATTTGGCCTTCTCGAACCTGTCAAACACAATTTTCCTTGCCTGATTGAGCCTGAGGGTGAAAATTAGGTAACAGGTACAAAAACATGTGTTAAAGGCGGCTCCTTTGTTTCTTTCTGAGGTATGGGCTCGTCAAGAAGAGCTTCTATTACAATTGTAGGTTGCTCCTGTATGACTATGCCTGAGAAGTCTAACCTTCTTACATTTTTATTTGATCTACTACCTTTGACGCCTTCTTGAGACTGACTTTTTCCCTTCCCTTTTGACTGTGCTTTGGAAGAAGAGGGAATTGTCTTTGGCAGCTATGCTACTAGAATGGAGTTTTTCCTTTTAAGGATTAGGAAAACCTTGCTATGTTCAAGGATTTGTCTCGTCCTATCTTCGACTGAGAGGGATTTTTTATTAGCCCAATTAAGTTGAGAGAGGGTCTGATATTCAATTCGCTTATGAGCATACATCAGAAGAAGCACATCCTCATCATCATCTGATAACCCTTCTATGTCTTCATTTAAACATTCTTTCATCTGGTGAAGAGTGAGCCTGTTATAACTATGCCTTCACACCTCGAACTCATCTGTACAATTAGCCCAAAAATATTCAAGGGCGGATATATGAGCATAGTTCTTCTCAAGTCGGCCAACATAGACACCATGATGATCAAATGATTGTCTCTCGCTGTAAGGCTTGAGACCGAGTTTGTCTAACTCATCTCCCATTGTCTTTGCATCCACTATTGTCCTGCATGTATAGATTCCCAACCCTAATGGAAAATTGAGGGAGGGTTTCTTTCTATTCCTCAAGAATGTGTGGACATCATGGGCCTGTCTTAAGAACTCCATGAAGACGACCTCATCCGACGGATACCTTGGTAGCATGAGTGGGGCACCTGAATAGCCATAGACCCTGAGATAGGTGAAAGTAAGAAATTGTATGAACCAATCTGCCCACTCTACCATCGTTGCCTTGACAACTGAAGAGATACAGATGTGCAATTTATTGTTCAGGTCCCGCACTGTGTACATCAGAAAAGCCTCGTTCACTCTCTTGTAGTGATGCAGTGACTTCATGAATTCCAATTGGGGATAGTAGTTGTAGATATGTTGAATGCTTAATGATCCCTCGGTGTTCAACCCTCTGAATTGACCTTGATAGGCCAAAAGGTAGACTAGGTAAGAAACCATATGGAACTCATGAAATTGGAAGTATTATGTTATCTGCTGATGTAGGCTGTCACTGATCAAGGTGGGCCAATCATAGTACTCAATTTTCTTCATGATGTGGGGTATGGCGTAAAACATCCAAGGCTGAAACTTGGTAGCATCTTTAGAACTAGTTACCCTGTTGAGCAAGGTGATAATGATAGCAATCTCATCTTTAAATTCTCCTCGCCCTACCTTCTTAGGAAAAGTATTATGCTTCTCTTTCATCCACCTTTGTGCAATCTTCTTGCTATATTTGTCTTTGTGCATTTCCCATATCCTTTCACATTCACCCTTTGAGATAGTGACACTTTCATGCCAAGGGGGAATGGAAAAACACTTCTCTATCATATCAGGCTTCAAACTACAAATCAATCTGCCATCAACTGACTGAATCTCCCGTGTAGCCAGGTTGTAATGCTTGATGCAAGCGATTACAAACTCAAGACTTTGAACTGATATAGGAATAGACGCTGCTGCGAGAAGTCCAGAGTGTCCCAGGTTCTTGATTGAAGTGTTGCCTACGCTCTCCAAAGCGTGTAGATCAAACACCGACTTAATATGATGCAAGTTTGTCTCAGGTATTTTGATGTAATCATGATAGAGAGATGATTCAGTCTTGAAAACGTTGGGAGTGTACTCCATTTCAGAAACCTTGAAGAATGACTGTAAACTCGCCTAGGTTCAAACAAGTTTTGAGCAACTTACTATTTTTAGAATGCTTATTTTATGGCCTCAAATGGACAAATTTTTGAATTCTTTTCTATGATATGGGTTTTGCTCAGAACTTTGTTGCAAGACAACCTAGATCGTCCGTTTTTGAAAATTTTGATTTTATACTGAAAAAGCAGCAAACCCTAATTTCTTCTATTTTTCAAGAAAAAAGTTGGCACCTGGGTTTTGTTGAGACTATGATTAGAAATGGACCCAATTGATTAGATTCGCAAAACCCTGATGGCTGATCGAAAAAGTAGCCAACCCTAGGATTTGGAATTTTCTTGAAAAAATCTGTGATATGGGTTTTCTTCAGAGGATTGATTTGAGAGGACCCAGATGATTGAAAACTGAATGCACTAAGGATTTCACTGACATGCAAATAAAAAGCAGTTGCTGCAACTTGATGAAGTTCTTGAAAATTTCTTCAGAAGAATGAGGTGAAAAAACCTAGATGATTGAAAATTTGAAAGTCTTGGCCTTCTTGAAAATTTTGATCTTTTGGATGAAAAAGCTTGAAAAAGCAAGGCCTTATGCTTGTTGGTCTAAAAAATTTGATGAAAAAATAGCAAATATGAGTTCTTGAATCATAAAACATTCTTCAAACTTGCTGCTCCAACTTTCTCCTTTGAATGCTACCTACAAAAATGATGAATTTTACATTGAAATGATGCATTAAATAGACATTAGGGTTTGAATTAGGTTTTCTTTCTTTTGCTTTTATTTTCAAAACCCTAAAACCCTTCTGTTTATTCAACTTGGACGCCCATGCTTCATCTCATAATTTGAAACTTTTGAAAATCATGAAAATTCTACTAAGGCATGGAAAGTTGGGCGCCCTTCTTGGCTAGGGGGGCCCACTTCAAGCAGTGTTAGTCATTTTTTTGATATTTTCAACTTTTCAAAACTTTGACCCCCTACTTTGACGTCAATTTTCGGCTTGTAGACTAATCTGATGAACGAGCTGAATGATTCATCGCGGAGGCTGACCCGTTCTAAGAAGATTGTTCTGGAGGTGTCTTTGGCTAAAAACTTCATTTCAACCTTCGAATTCATGGGATACTTTCTCCTCCAGGGGCGCCCATTTTGTCCAAAGTCAACCATTTTTTTTATGATTTTCAATTTCTTCATTAACTCCTCTTCTACATATGATCTTGTCGAATCTGGTGATCCGGGCATCAGATTGACTGACGGTTATGTTTGTTGTGAAGCTAAGGAGATATTGTCAAGGGTCTTCTGGGAGTTACTCTGTCGAATGATTGAGCTTAGGCCTTCAAAAGCTTGGGCGCCCCTGGCAAGCTAGGACGCCCAAACTCACCAGAGTTAGAATATTTTTCACTGTATTTTGTTACTTGCTTTTGAATTTTGATTCTTAGTTCTCATCAAAACCCTCTGTTTAGCTTCTCGTATCTGGCGACTGCAAACTCTGATTGACGTGTTGAATATCTCATTGGAGAGCTGGATCAACTGTGAAGAGATCATGTTAGAGCCACATCTGCAAAATCATCTGTTTAGGCCCTTGAAAACTTGGGCGCCTCTTCTCTCTTGGGGCGCTCATAACCTCCAGACTTAGCTATTTCTTGATTTCCAAATTCTTCAAATTCAAACCTCTATTCTGTATGTTCCACTTTGATCTAAATCTACTGGAGATTGGACAATCGGATGATCTGATAGAGATAGGTGTGTCGAAGTTGGCTGAATACTAAAGAGATTGAGCACATTCTTAAACCCTAACTGTTGAGTTAGGTGCTCCAGAAAGCTGGGCGCCCTTCTTCACCAGGGGCGCCCAAAGTCACCAGACTTAGTCAAATTTTGATAAAGGTCATTCTTTTTCATTCTGACTTTTGTATGACTCCCTGTTTAGCTCTGAATCCTGGGTGACTGGATGATCTGTTGATTGCACTGTCAGATTCATTGCGAAGCAAGAAAAGAACTGAGCAACTTTGGTTGGAGGCTCAAACCCTAATTTCAACTTTTAGTGCCCTAAAAAGATGGGTGCCTATTCTCTCTTGGGGTGCCCATGGCCGACAGTGTTAGAAAATTTTCACAATTTTTCACTTTCTTCTTCGTTCTTCTTGCTTGCTCACTAATTCGCCTTCTGTTGAATTCCTAAACGTTGAATCTAACACCTGGCAGCTGACTAACCTCCATTGATGACCTCAGAGCTCCTGTTATGCTTCTGAAAAAGTAGAATAGACCCAGTAGTGCAAAACTGATTATTTTGAAATTATGACTGCACCAGCTTGATATGGAAGTATTTTGAGCCAATCAAAATCAGTTTGAACCCTATCGGACTGACTTTCTATTTTTAGAAAGTTTTGCCAGTATCCGTTTCAAAAGAAACCCATAAAAGTTACTATTTTTAGAAAATTTCTAAAAATAACAGCTTTCCTAAAAAGTAGGGATGAAAAATCAAGATTTGGGTTTTGTAGATTAAGTTGCTCTGAGCATACCCAAATCATCAGATTTTGAGAATTTTGCGTCTTAACCCCTCATGCAAGACATGCACACCCAAATTTTGACCTTTTTGACTGATTTATCAAGACTCTTACTCGTTTCCTCAAAATGTCTAAGTGTAAAAAAAAAATTAATTTTGGGGTACAACACACTTAACCCATGAAAAGGGGGAATTAATACAATAATTAGAGGTACACTTTTAAGAAAGATTGCCCATTTAGAATCTCTCTAATTGGTTATAATCAATGGGAAAACAAAGACAAAATTCAAACCTTTTGAGTAGAACAAGGAAAAATGAGACAATAAAATTATGTGCCAACACATTTTATAGATCTCTTCACTACATGAATACAAGAACTATTGCATTGAATTATGTATGTATTTTGTTAAAATAGGTTACCCACATGAACACCCTTAGTGAGCACCATAACTCCTTACACCATCTTGCACCCTCCATTAGAGAAAATAACTTGTACACATATGCCATTAATATTTCTAACTTAAATTAGGTTTCACGCTAAACTAGGGATATGCAATAAACCATTAATCCCATTAATATGTTGATCAAAGAATTGAATCAAGACTCTTCTACAACCAAAAATATTTAGGTGAAAGTCATATTTAAGGTCCACTTTCTTACCATCATATTCTTTTTACTTTAAAAACCAAGCTTGATGTGAGGTTGTGTGGAAAGAAGCTTGAGAGTCTATTAACTACACACCTTTTGATGCATGTGTTGTCAAGGCCATGACAAAAACATCACCATCATCCTAAATTTTTTTGAACTCATCATCCAAATCATTTTTCTTTTCTTTTTCTCATCGTTGTAGTCTCTTCTAAAATGCATATGCTTACCATAGTTCTAACATGTAACATTCATCTTTCTAGAATAGTTTGATCTTCATGATATTTGGATCTTGATTTTTCTCTTTTAGTCTCCTACAAATAAATTGGGCCTCCTTATCCAATTAAAAAATCCTCCACATCTCCTCTAAGAGTAATGATGTAACTTTCTCATCCATTTGATTTTAGAGGTAATACTCTTTATTTCCGTCACCAAGTGGTCCCATGAGTCTAAAAAATGACATAACATAGTTATACAATGTCCCTCCTGCACTCCATCTTCACTCCAATATAGTGCAACTAGATAATAATCATGTTGAAAGCATTCAAGTGCTCAATCACAAAAGCACCATTTTAAGGGTATACAAACTATTTCTTAAGAATGATTTATCTACAAATAATTTAGCCTAATAAATCTCACCAAACTTCTTTTCAAGAGTTGTAGTAGCGACTTCTTCATTTACATTAAACAATATAAAGTCTTCCAAATAAAGCCTAATGAGGTTGTTCAAATTTTTATCCATTTTGTTGGAATCTTATTATGACGTAGCTACATGTTTGGATACAGATATTGCAACCCATAAATCTATATCCATAATCTTATCCTCCATTTTGAGCTTCCAAAGCTCAAATTTTGTGCTTGAGAAATTTTCCATTTCTATTCTTAACAAGCTTGCCATTTTTACAACAAAAAGATCTCTTATGCAAGCTCCCACTCAATCTAATTTCAATGCAAAAACCCTTGTCCCTATCACCTAGAGTTTGAGGCGATCACATTCTAATGCCAAATCAAAGGAAGTAGAGATACAAAATACACTTCCTACACTAATTGACTAGAGGAGATAAATACAAATAAACTAAATCAATTATAATTACAAGAAAAAATACACAACAAAAATAATATAGCATAACACAATGATTAATGTAGAGAAAACCTTTTTGGGAGAAAAACCCTACACCACATAGGAACTCAATGTATTATTCAATAATCAAAAATCACATACACGTGTAGAGGTGGAGCATTTATAAGAGTATCTATAAGAAGAAATTTTAAGCAATTTTGGTAGCATAACATTACCTATAAAACTTAATATGTAACCTTCATCTCAATCACCCAATAAATACTATAGGAAATACATGAAACTATCAAATGGTAATTAAAAATCCATGAGATAAAAATCACCCAAAAAGTGGTGCCCAACTCCTTAGTTAAAAATACAATGCTCATATCCCACTTGATGAGTTTACAAGCTAAAAATGACATATTCCTTCCACTTGTTATAAGTTTTCCATAATCTACTCATTAACTTGGGCACTCCATTTTGGCTCCATTATCTCCATTCAAAGATACCTTATGATGCGACATAACATGTATTTTAAGTTGGTCAACATGTGTAACTCTCTCTTATAGATCTATTATACATCATATATGACCTTATATTTTTGATGTGGAAAGCCCAACTTCTAGAGGCCATGAATTTTGAGCTAGGAAGTCTATTGAACTTGTTTTTTTTTTAAATGTAAAGTTTAACAAGATTTACATTCTTGTAACCAAGGAATTAGTTACAACCCATCCATTTTTTAGGGAAAAAAAAACATCTATAGCCCAAAAAATTGAGCTTTTTAGATGCTTTGTAGTCCCCAAATTGTATTTTGTGTTCTTAAAATTAGGATGCAAAGTTGAGACACATTTCCTATCATAGCTCCACATGCTTGGTCAAAATAGTGGTAATGGAATCATGAGACAACCTTTAAAAATTATACTCCTAGGTTGCTCTACAAAGTGCTTAAGTTTTTTTCCTCCTACTCTTACTCTTAAGCTCAACCTACCCTAGGGTCTTCATGCTTCCTCCTTGCATGTGGCTTTGTAGGCTTTAGATATTTTGGAAAGCTAAGGTTGGTATTGCTTCCTTTTTTGAGTGATTGTAGATGCTGTCATAATAGTTTGTCCCACATACCGAACATCCTGATCTAGGTCTGAAATCACATTTTTTATAGAAAAAATAATGATTTAAACCTTGAGGGGTTCCATGTAAAGGGGTTTAATTGAAGAGGGTTAGATCAAACCCCCTTGAAAAAACCCCTTAGTCTTAAATCAAACCCTCAATGGAGTCTCCTTCACACCTATCAAAATGCTGACAAAAATCCAATTTTACTTCATGTTTTGGGGGATCAAATGAAGTCATTTGGAAATTATATTTTGTAAGTATGTAGCCCTAAGTATAAGCTTTCTAAAAAGTATGATTTTGAATATATTTCATTTGATAATTATATTTATTTTCTATTTTCTAGCGAGCATAGGTTTGTCACTTAACATTAATGTCTATCCCACATGTGAAAAAGATAGAAAACAAAATTCTAAAAAATATCTTTGCACCAGGTATTGATTTCTTGTTTGAACAAAAAAGAAAAAGTTAATTTGGATAAAAAAGTTGTGTTGTATGGTATAAACCTATATCTAAATTATAATTAATCTTACTCAAAAAATTAATTAAAAAATATACACGAAAAAATTATGAAATATATATGTGCACTAGATATTGGTGGTTATAAATTTATTTGTTAAAATTTAAAATTTTAACCTTTTATTAAAAAAATTATGTTTTTTTTAGACTGTAGGAATCAAAATCGGGTAGTAGCCCCCTATAAACTGTAGTGCACTTAAATAATTTTTTTTCATGTGACTGGTGATGTTGGTGCAACACGCCCTTCGGTACCATGGGGATGGTGGGGAGACTAGACCTCGTGACCTCTTGCCTACAATAGCATGCTTTAGCTAATCGAGCTAGGCCCACCGCCCCAAAAAACTATGTTGTATTGCATAATGCCACTTTTTAAAAATAATGTTAAAAACAAGTTATTAAAAATTACGTAAAAAAAGTTTACAAATTATTTCTTAAATTTTTAAAAAATATATTTAGAATCTACAAACAAAATTTAAATCACTAGTTGACATAATCTTCACATTCTTAATGGTTTAGTTGCTATAAGCGTCAAAAAGTAAAAAAATGGTTAAAAATACTAATTTTAATGTTCCACTTTGACCAAATAGTGGGACACACTATTATGGGTTGACCAATGTACTATTAAGGGTTACTTGTAAGCTAGGGGTTGGTTCATGTAGGGAAAATTCAACCTAGATGTTTTGCCAACCAATAATTGAAACTTTTAAGCATTTTTTTTGGATGTCTCTCCATGGCTAGTTTACTTCACATTAGATTCACAACCTTTTTGCACCTTTCCATCTAGTTTTACTTTTGGAGAGTTGCTATGATTAAGGAAACAACCCCTTGGTCCACTTAGATTACAAAACTTTGAAATTTCTTTAAATCTAGTATAATTTTTCAAATATGGAAGTTTAAAGATAAAACTTATTTTTCTAATGAAGATATTGGTTTAGTTTCTCATTATTTGAGAAAGTGAATGTTGTTTCTTCTGCACATTTTTAGATTTGGTCATAGGTAAAAAAAGCATCTCTTGAGTTTGAAAACTTACAAAATTTTCTCTATCATTAGGGGAGCATTTCGTGCATCATTAATTAGAATCCTCTTGATGGAGTTATTTAAACCTTGCCTTATTTTATTACTCATGAGTGTAATTGCATTTGTAGTTGCAACCATTTCTCATTGTCGCTTGTGCCAAGATGATGGGGCACTTCTCCTTGTGGGAAAGCTTTTAGCTCTTAACAAGGTTCCATGGTGATACAATTTCCATTAGTTGTGAACCTACAAACTGTTAATACACTAGTAACTATAAACCCCCTCTTGACTAAGGTGTGTTGATCCTCTTAATGATGCAAGGTCACATTATCAATTATGACAAACGAGTGACTCCAAATTTATCTAATTGTTAGCGTTTCAATTCACACCTTTGGAATGTGGATTAGAAACAGACAACTATGCACAGTTGAACTACTCTTTAAATTAGGAGGGGAAGCTCCCTCTTTGTTGATGATGCTTAAAAAGAAAGAATATTAAACTATTTCCAATCTTTTTGTTCTTAGCTAAGAGCACAAGGTTATAAAACTCTTTGCATTGCAACTAAGGTTTTCTCTTTTTATAACTTCAACTACAACTAAGCCTAAACTAATGATGCTTCTGATAACTCAAATAAACTCAGAGTTTGAGAATCAAAAGTAAACAAGGAATGATTTGAATAGATGCCTAAATAAACTCACTTCCAACACACACCTGAAGACTCATTATACTTTTAGATGTAAGCTAAAATAAAGATCATATAAGCAAAACACATAAAACAAAATTTGAGATAGTAGCCAGAGCAAAGCAGGAATAAGATTTCCTTCCTCAAATTTCTAACAACAATTACACTTCTGGGACAACAGATTTGTAGCAATAACAGGCTTATAGTTTAGCAATCAACTGGATTACACTTGACATAGATTACACATAAACTGAACAATGATTTGCAACAAAAGGAAGGAATGCAAACTTGCTCTTACACAAAGCGAACAAACATTAAATAACAAAGTTGTAGGCAAAAGTAGGCTCAACAATTTGTTATCATAATAATGGTAAAAAGAAAAGGGAAATGCTATGGTCCTTATTTATACACAAACAAGGGGTAGGGAACCCTAAAATCTCCTTGCTTTTACAATTAGACTTGCCAACTCGCAAGCTTTATTTCTAAATTTAAAACATGACAACTAGCTAACAACCACTTGCTAAAATTAGTTAAACTGATTTAAAAGCAAGGAAAGTTCTAACTATTACAATTTGATTTTTCTATTTCACAAAGAAGAGACAAGCATGAATGAGAATAGAAAGTTTAACTTGGAAAAGGAATCAAGTTAACTGCTGCTTTTTGAGTTCTATTATTGGAAAACATCATTGCCCCAAAAGGTGACTCACTCTCTACCAAAAAACTGATTTGTTCCTAGTTTCAATTGGAGAATATTGCATGTTTGAAAACTCAAATTTTGATTGTGAACATGCCTATGTTCGGAAAAGTTTTGTGCCAACTACTAAAAATAAGTTCACATCAAAGATTGATTTTTCTCCAAAAAAATATATTCCCAAAAAAAAGTCAAGGTTTGGGTTTTGTAAACAATCATGTTCTGAAGAGACCTAGTTCATTACATATTGAAAAAGTTGAGGGTTCCCCAAAAAAGCGCCAAAAAAGCAGATTTTTGGAAATATAAAATTTCCCAATCTTCAAAAGGAGTAAAAAGTAGATGGACCCAAATCGACGAAAATTGAAAAAGTTGACCACTTGTTTCTAAAAAGTGATTCCCTAGAAGATTGGACCATGAAAAAGCACACATCTGTGCTTCTCAATCTCAAATCCATGTTGAGAAAGTGCTCTGTTTGAGCCTCCAAATCTTGATGAGAAGACAATTGTATTTCCTCCTCTGGATGCCAACTTGTAAAATATGAAGAATAAAAGCATTCTTAAGTGGAGTTTGGAGATGAAAAAGCGTTTTCTTCATAAAGCCTTAAAATTTGAAGCTTCTCTAAGAAGATAGAAACTTCGCATGTAAAAAATTGATCCATTTGCACGTGCAACAGTGAATTCATCTTTTGTAGCTGGAAAAAGCATGCACGTGAGGATGTGTTGATGAAGTTTGGTAAAAGCATTTGATGACATCATCAAACATGTAAAACCTCAAAAGTGTTAGCCAATTTTTTTTGTTTTTGATCAACGAACGACAGAAGCTGAAAAATGGCTAAGGCATGAAATGCTCAGAGCTATGACTAGACAGGGGCTCCTAGACATCCTAGTGTTAGAATTTTTTCTTCATTTTTCAACTTTTGCTTGCTTCTTTTGGCAAGGCCTACCTCTAACTTCGTCGAGCCGACAATCTAACACTGCCAATTGATAAAATATGTTTGACCATGGTGATCTCATGTTTGACCACTACGAAAGTGATCCCCAACTTCATATTGGCATCCAATGTAGTTTGATCATGATTGCATGCATTCAAAATTGCCAGTAGAGATTGAACTAGAAGGAAGGTGAACTAGGGTAAATTGTTTTCTAAGTGTTGAAGACTTGGGAGTGCTAACTAGACAGGGCCTCCCAAGATCACTAGAGTTAGCCATTTTTTAAGATTTTCATCTTTCATTGATCTCCATTCACTATCTTTGCTAGCTACGTCCTTGGAATTCACTGTTTTCCGTGCAAAGGCTAAATTTGAGTAAGGCATGAAAAGCTAGGAGTGCTAACTGGGTAGGGGCGCCTAGGATCACTAGACTTAGAATTTTTTTCATGAATTTGACAATGTGCTAGGCACCTCTAGCTGGCAGGGGTGCCTAGGCTTCCTAGTGTTAGAAAATTTTCTATAAATTTGACTATTTTTAGATTCCCCTCCTATGTTCACCATTTCTCATGCATCTTTCATCGTTTTACATCATCTGTATAGCATTGAGACCTCACATCTGACACTTGGCAGTTGACCATCCTCCATTGATGACCTCAGAGCTCATGTTTTACCTTCTAAAAAAGCAGAATAGACCCACTAGAGAAATACTGATCTTTTAACGATTCTGAGTAGACCAGCCTAATCAGGAAGTATTTTCAACCAATCAGAATCAATTTGAATCTTGGAAACAAAAAATCTATTTTTAAAAACTTTCTATTTTTAGAAAGTTTTGCTAATATCCATTTGACAAGAAACCTAGAAAACTCCAACTCAAATCTATTTTTAGAAATTTTCTAAAAATAGAAACTTTCTATTTTTAAAAACTTTGACTTTTAATAACAATTTTTACAAGACTTTTTACTCTTTTTAAAATACCTTAATGAAATTTTAATTTTGAACATTACACTAATAAATATTCTCAAAATAGATTATCTTGGAAGTGATAACTCTCTTTAAAATAAATAAATAAATTTTTAACCATAAATTTTTAAAAACCACCATTAACCTTCTATATACTCTTAATATTTATTTTAAGAGTAATATAAATCTATAAAAATCTTTCCAATAAAAATACAATCTAAAATCCCCTAACCCAACGGTACAATTCTAACGGTACGATTCTTTTCATGTCCTCCCCATTCCTCCCAATCTAGGGATGGAAAATAGAATAAATTAAAATAACAAACATTCCCAAGATCACCCGATGTTTTGTCTCTTTATTTTGAAGTTGTGGCCACAGCACACTTAACAATATCTATCTATGTTTGGAGTGTTATTTAGCCGCCACAAATATTCCGCCATCAGCATACGTACAATTCAAATTTACTTAAAAAAGTGTCTGTTACTTCCAGCTTTTTTATACAAACAAATTTCGCGGCTGAGAGATGATTTTTACTCGACAAACAATTCGATGTCAGCCGTGTGCGTTGCCCTCTTCAGCACTGGGTAGTTTTTATTCACATTCAAAGTTGTCCCCATATTTTTCTCCCAAGTGGAAGTTCAAACAGCACAAATGGAAAGCACTTTCAACAAACGATGATGACGAGGTAACTTCTGCAACACTTCTAATTTGCGTAAATTCTGAATTATACAATGACATTGCTGCAATTAATTTTTCAATGCATATTATCACAATTAGACGGTCTTTGCTACAACTTATTGATTTTCTTGCATCAATTGACAGGGATATTTAGTGGATGCCCCTGTTATGGTTGGAGATGGCTTCTCTTTCGGTGGGGGTCAGTGCTATATCTTTCTTACATATTGTTTTGAAAAATTAGAAAGTTCACATAATTTCTTTTTGTTTTAGTGAGGTAAATAAACCCTTATAACTTCTTCCTCTGAAACACTCTCAAGAATAAGTTACCATGGACGGAGGGCAATTTACGCCGTCAAAATCATCTGGGAGCTAATGCTTAGCTTACCTGAATGCGGGAGACACAGATGCCTCTGAGCATTTTTGACCCTACTATACGCTGGACCTACCTGGTTATAACGCTGGGACTGCTGGGATGCGTGGGAGCTGCACCTGGCTACGGCCATTTTCCATTTCAATTAATGTTGGGGCTGTCTAAATGTCGGGTATCTAGCTTGGGCAGGGCTTGAAACCAGGTCCGCGGGACAAAAATAAATTTACATATAAGGGCCTTGGTAACCTCTCAATGTTAATGCTCTGGGGTTATGTTAGCCAAAAACGAAAGGCACGATGGGGAAGTGGGTAGTGGGGAAGCGGCAGCTGGGGGGTGTTTTAAATATCTTCATATTTTCATCTCTAAGTTGTTTCATCTTCCTTTGAGAATCTTGTCTTTCTGTAAATGTAGCATTGACATATTATCAATTTAATATTGTCTTTTCTCTCTCTTTCATATCAGATTTGTGTTTGTGAACTTCATTATAGTGCTTAATTTTACCCATAACCTGCTTAAGGAAGTCCATCGTTGTTTCTTCAAGTGTTCTCCAATCAGTTGAAACATGGTCATTTTAATTGTTTCAACACCATCATCGTTGCTATTATAATAGGTAGCACATCATCCTTGCTATTATAATAGGTAGCATGCTAGACAGATTTGAATAACTGGTACTATGATCAACAGTGTAACAACCAAATTTGTATATATATATAGTTCTATGTAGATAGATACATCCATATGTGTGTATCATAACATACATAGAACAGCATGCATTAAATGCATGAATGATAACATTCAGCATAACATAACACTCAAATATTAATATGGACATATTAGAAGGTTTCTAAATTTCAATCACATATTTATATTGTTTGAATGTCGAACTTTACAATTTGCACTCTTTAGAATCTAGAGTGCTAGTACCACCATAGGTAGAAAGTAACAACAAAAATATATAATGTTAAATTGAAACCTATGTAATTATTATTGGACTTGGAAAGTGGAAGTTCTTAGGTCTTGACCCTATTTCCAACAATGTAAAATACCTATGTTCCACCAAGTTTTTGGGACGGGGATGGGGTGATGCTTTTCAGGGGCATTTTTTTGAGGCCATTTTAGCGGATGGCAAAGGAAGAGGCTATATAGAAATAGGGAAATTTTTTAAAATATAGGAAAATTTTAAATATTCATATGATAACAGTGATAAAGCATTCATCATATACATTATAGAATCCTTAATACACCATACTAGGGTTGACTTGAGAGTTCACACGAGAGTTAGACAAATTAATATATACCAAAACTCAAAATTTAATTGCTTTCATATTTTCATTGTTGATAAGATCAATATCTATGTGACAGTGAACTTAAAGTCATTGTGATAGAGTTCCCACTAACTTAATGTGGATATCTTGTAACTAGTTGTTAAGGAAGATCTATACCTTCATATCAAGTGCATAAATTGGTATAATGTTGTTTCAAGTTTGCTACATTATCCTGCTGAGATAGATTCTGTAGGGTACTATTAGTACGAGCATTAATGACCTGTAGTAGTTAAATTATGAGATATAGTGATAGTAAATTTCCCTTATTATTCTTCAATAAAGTGTGATGTCCCATTTTGTTCCTGAAAATTCAATTCCTTAAATCATAGCTCTGAATATCAAAACTCAGGCGCTAACAATGATTAATAGTTTTTTCTTCCTTGCTCAGACTGACCCGGTTAAGACCATCAGTGATGGAATAAAGGGGGCCGGAGGAAAAGAATAGTATAAATTAAATGGCAATAGTGAGGCTGACCTAGAAATAATTAAAGGTATTCAAGAGCAGCGATTAATGGAAAAAGGCAGCGAATATGATAAAGGAGTGATCAGCGATTAAAAGAATTACAAGGGGCAGTGATTACTTTAAGACTGCATCCAAACTAAGGCAGCACCCAAATAATTTGAAACAAAAGACTTCATAATGTGCCAACCTTACAAGACAGCGATTCATATAAAATAAAGGCAGCAAGTTAAGAATTAATAAAGCAGTGCTTCATATTATGAAGAAGTATTAAGGGCAGATATAATTCATTAAAGGAAGCAAATTAAGGTTTGAATTAAAGGTGATTTGTTGACAAATGGTCATACCTTTATAAAATGTTGTCTCCATTCAAAGGGATGCCTCCTTTCATGAAAAGGCATAAGGAGGATATAAAGATAAAGAGAAGTTGGAGGAAAGGGGATCATCGAATGATATTCAGAGATATATCTGCATTTAGGAAAGCAGCAACAATAAATAGAATCAATAATTGATCGAACAGGAAGGCAATTGGAGCAGATCAATCATAATTATCTGCACTCAGCAGGCAAGGACAGAAGTCAGCATTTGTTAATATATTTGCATCTTAGAATATAGCAGTCTTATATTTTAGCAAGTATTGTGGTATGCACTATTATGATTATTGTGAATGATTATATGTTTATTAATGTATAATCTCTTATGAATTTGGATATGTTTATTAATTGTTGGTCAAACTAGATTCCTCATTCCCAATAAGCAACCATGTGGAGGAGTGGGTAAATAGAAGATACTAGATTTCCTTCTAAGTATGCTACCCCATGTTGGATGCCTGCGTGTCTGCCACTTGTGGGCCAAGGGGGTGAATGTCCGCGCTTGGGTTTAGATAGGAGAATCTATGAGCACCCCATTGTGGCTTTCCCTCTGATCTCTACATGGGTTGGTTGTTGAGATGGATTCAAGGAGTCTCAATCATAAGAAGGATGGATAAGGCGACATGGATAGGGAAGGCAGATACAAGTTTATCCACTAAGCACACCACCCCATGTTGGATGCTTGTGTGTCAGCCACTTGGGGCCAAGAGGGATGGTATATCCGCTCTTGGGCTTCGCATGAGGATAGCTTAGGGCGCCTTATCATGTTTCTCTTCGAAGTCCTATTATGGCTAATCTTCCATCATGCACTATAGATATTGTGTAGTTTATTTAGATTTGAAATGGTTATATATTTTACATGGTTTAAATAGATAAGACATTTATTATATGTTTTGATCCTATGAATTATATTTCCAATATTATCTAACATGATTGCAGGACCTAAACCAAGATTCATCTTGCTTAAGGCATTTAATTGGTAAGTTATAACCCTAACTACATTAAACTTGTGATTCTAGGGCAAGATTTAGGGCAACCTCAAGAAGGGGACATTACAATTGGTATCAAAGCATCGTTCTTGCTAGCCTAAGGGACGAAAGATAGTTGATGCAACATAGCCAAAGAGCTCAAAGGGCACTAGAAAGAGAAAAAAAGAAACTTGCAACCAGCAACAACTCTACTCAAAACAATACAATGAATGAACAAATGTGAAATGAACTTAGGGCCTTCATGGAAAACAATGAAAAGATAACCTAAGCTTTTATAGAACAAAATGAGAAAACAAACCAAGCATTCCTCCAAGACCTACAAAACATGAGTAATACAATCAATACCCTTAGACCCCACTCTACAAATGGGAGAGATGTAAACACTAACCATTCAAAGAGTAATAACATATCTTCTGCCCCTAGGATACCAAGACCTTCATTCCTACCTAGGGAAGAAACACCAATGGAAGAAGAAGAAAATAACCCACCCCCAAATAGCACCGAGGAAATTGCCAAAGCCTACTCAAGTTTGGACCCTGAGGTTAGGATGAATATCCCATTTAGAGAATTTTGAGGTGTCAAAAAAAGACAGGAGGCAACCTAGTAAAGATTTGAGACAAAAGGTGAATAAATTAACTCTTCCCAACTTCGATGGATCGGGGAAAATCACAAGACATGCATGGATTCAAAAGTTAAACACCTATTTAACCCTTAGCCCTGTGACAAAAGAAGACATTATCTAGTTTGCCATCTTGCATTTAGAAGGATTGGCCCATGAATGTTGGCATCATGGCATCTTCACCCAAGGACACAATAACATAACCTCCTACGATGAATTTACACACAAACTCATAAAAAGATTTGACAAAAAACACCCCCCAAAAAGATTTCAAGGAATTAACAAAACTAAGGCAACAAGGATCCGTGGAAGATTACATAGCCGAATTCCAAAGAATTTCAGTAAGGGTGTTAGGGGTTACTGAAGATTAGCTCACCTACCTATTCATCGAGGGGTTAAAAGATTCGATCTGAGGGTTGGTAAGCGCCCTTGATCCCACCTCTCTCGATGACGCCATTGATAAGGCTCTAAAACTAGAAGACACATCCACAAAAGACAAGTCATCAAACACACACCAAACCTCTCTATAAGAAAAATGGGCATAAAGGGGAATTTCCTTCTAAAGATAACTACAAAGAATTTTGGAAGGGAAAATTATGTTACAATTGCAAGGAAAAATGGAAGCTTGGGTATGTTTGTAAGCGAGAAAACCTTAAAGGGCATGAGAGGACCTAAAAAAGAAAGGCTTGTGCTTCAAATGTAAGGAAAAATGGGGACTAGGACACATATGTTGAAAGGAAAGCAAGTCACAAAATATAGAGGCAATATCCGATGAAGAAGAACAAGGAAATCCAAGCAAGAAAATAAGGTACGACGAAGAAGAACAAGGAACCCTAGCAGCCATCTCTAGAGCCTCCAAGCATCACCCTTTCCGAATCAAAAGTATAAGAAAAGGGCAAAAAGTAATCGCCCTTATGGATAGTGGGGCAACGCACAACTTTATTGAGAAAAATTTGTTTACAAAAATGAAATTAGAAACAAAAGATTTTAAGGGTTTTAAAGTAGCCTTGGCTGATGGGTTCACTTCCCTATGTGTTACAAAAATTCCCCAACTAAAGCATGACCTTGGGAAAACATCCAATCAAAGAAGATTTCTAAGTAGTAAATTTAGGGGACACCGATGTAATCTTGGGTACCCCATGGATACATTCTTTGGGGCGTTTTAACCTAGACCTTCCAAAATTGGAGCTTTGCTTTAAACATAAGGGACAAGAAGTCCTCTTAAGAGGGCTATCCAATGGATTAACCTTGTAACATTGATCTAGTGAATGTTGAACTAGTGATATAGAAAATATTTTGAGATCATTTCATCCTAGACTCTACTTCTCCTAAGTCATTTTCCTTGATTAGAGAAGCTTTACATCCATGATTAAAGATCAAGGACATCAATAGTAGGTGTCTAGATAAATTTGATACAAATCAAGTTACACCCAAAATTTGTTACATAAGTCTATTTTAAGTTACATCATGGGCCCATAACCCACAGATCCCAAGGTCATTTGACCTCTTAAACTTTGGAAAAAAAATGATGTTGTTTTGAACTAAGTAGAATAAAACAATACTTTTCTGAGATATGAAAATCTTCCTAGTGTTAAATATGGGAATATTTCAAATCTTTACAAGAGGAGTGACAACCTCCCATTGATATGGAAATTGGATGTTAGTGATAACTGTTTGCTATGGATTCTAAAACTTTGTACATCCAATAATTTGTACTTAAGGATTATCTAGGGAATATATACTTAGAAGGTTATAACAAATGAGTCAATGATAAGAGAATATATGTGGAAAATGTTTCTAGGCTATTTTGCATTACATCCTCATTAGAAACAAACTCACCTCGAAAATTGATTTGAATGTTTATGTGAAATGAAATATACTTTATCTAAGGGGAATTGTCATTTGATTATTTAAGAGGGGATACAACTACTAGTAAAGGACACGTAGATCCCTTACTCAAATGAAAATTGACCTTGCACCAAGGAGTAAGATCTTGATATTCACAACACTCCCATTCTCCATCATGATGAAGGATGCAACCTTTTAATATCATTCTGGATTTCAACAAGGGTAAAGAAGGATTTGTATCATTGCCTGGATCTTTGTGGTAATGAAATGAGAGAAAACTTGTTAATCTCCAACTCTTGGCTTTACTGTTGAGTCTTAGCAATAAAAATCTTTTGGGAAAAAAATCGGCAAACCAAAAGTTCAAGATTTTTTGAAAAAATCGGGAAAAAATCGGATTTTTAAAAAAATGTAAAAAATTGTAGAATAAGAGACAAAAACTATTTTTAAAAAAAATTGAAATGCATTTCCATTGTAATAGAGTTATAGAGAGCAAATAAAATAGAGAGTTTAACTAATGAATCATAGAAAATGGATTTTGTTGTTTATATTCATATCGTTGATTACATTGCATTCCACATCTTTCAAAGCATTAGTTCACGGTGCATAACTGATAGATGACAAAATTTCAATTACAATATAGTTTGTACAAAGTCAACCTATAAATTGAGTACAAAGTTTCAAAAAATCAAAAGTAGCCAATGACTCTTGCTAGCTGCTTCTATAAATAGAGCTATGCTAGAGGGATGCAGGTCCTGATGATGAAGCTCCTGGGGCCTTTCCTCTCCTAAGTCGTTCAGTCAAATGAGTATCAAAGTTGGACTATGCTAGGATCTCAAAATCCTCAGCCTCAAGAAATTCATCACCAACAATCCACTCATTGTCTGGATCAAAAATTGCCTCAAAGAAATGTGGTCTCATGGCGATGGAATGCCATGACAGTCAATAACAACCTCATTTCTTTGAGGCAATTTTTCAACCAGTTCACTGCCTTGTCTATGCTACCACATTTTTCATACGTGTCTACCAAAGCATTTTATCAAACAGTTCACTGCCTTGCTGCTATGGCTAAAAGCCTAAAACAAGCGCTTTTGAACAAGCTATGGATGCTTGGAAAAAATCTATCAAAGCATAATAGTAAACAACAGCTATGGTCTCATGGTTTTGTTTTTTCGCGCGAAAATCAACGTGATTTTATTTGCAGGTTTTAAATGCATTTTTTTGGCAATTTTGCATTTTGAAATGGGAAAAATTCGTTGACCAAAAGGTCAAAGATTTTTTCAAAAAATTGGGGAAAAAATCGTCCAGCCTGTAGATTTTTTAAAAATCGGGATTAATCGGGTTTTTTACCAGATTTTTGTTACAATGTGCATGAGTTAGAAGAATATTCGACAACAAATTGTCCTCATATTTTAGGGGATGGTTTTAAGCTTACCGATAGTCAAGTTGAGGCAAGTATACTAACAACTACTCTTCAAGGACATCATTTTAGTATAGAGTTAGACATAACTGAGACATTTTCCACTAGTTGTAGAATTTTTCAATTCCTAAAGTATCACAACAGAAGCTAATTACATCGCAAAAAAGAGCAATGTCAAAGAATTACAAATCTTAGCTTGTGATTGCTTGAGGACAAGCAATCTTGGGTAGGGTGGACCGTGATGTCCCATTTTATTCTTGAAAATTCAATTCCTTAAATCACAACACTGAATATCAAAACCCAGGCGCCAATGATTAATACTTTTTTCTCCTTGCTCAGGCTGACCCAATTAAGACCATTAGCGATGGAATAAAGGGGGCTGACCCAGGAAAAGAATAATATAAATTAAGTGGCAATGGTGGGGCCGACCTAGAAATAATTAAAGGTATTTAAGAGCAGCAATTAATGGAAAAAGGCAGCGAATATGATAAAGGAGTGAGCAGTGACTAAAAGAATTACAAGGGTCAGTGATTACTTTAAGATTGTATCCAAACTAAGGCAACACTCAAATAATTTGAAATAAAAGACTTCATAATGTGCCGACCTTACAAGACAACGATTCATATAAAATAAAGGCAGCAAGTTAAGAATTAATAAAGTAGTGCTTCATATTATGAAGAAGTATTAAGGGAAGATATAATTCATTAATGGAAGCAAATTAAGGTTTGAATTAAAGGTGATTTGTTGAAAAATGGTCATACCTTTATAAAAGGTTGTTTCCATTCAAAGGGATGCCTCCTTTCATGAAAAGGCATAAGGAGGATATAAACATAAAGAGAAGTTGGAGGAAAGGGGATCATCGAATGATATTTAGAGATATATCTGCATTTAGGAAAGCAGCAACAATAAATACAATTTTTAATTGATCGAACAGGAAGGCAATTGGAGCAGATCAATCATAATTATCTGCACTTAGCAGGCAAGGGTAGAAGTCAACATTTGATAGTATATTTGCATCTTAGAATATAGCAGTCTTATATTTTAGCAAGTATTGTGGTATGCATTATTATGATTATTGTGAATGATGATATGTTTATTAATGTATAATCTCTTATGAATTTGAATATGTTTATTATTGTTGGTCAAACTAGGTTCCTCATTCCCAATAAGCAACCATGTGGAGGAGTGGGTAAATACAAGAAGGGGGAGTAGATACTAGATTTCCTTCTAAGTATGTGTAATGTCCCCTTTTTTGGCATGATCGTGTTTGATGGTGGTTGGCCTATTACTTAGACTCTCGTAGGCTAACAGGTTGGGTTAGAGGGTCAGTGACATTGTCTGGAGGAGTTTTGTCGTTCTCAGTTCAGAGTTCAGTGATCGGCTCAGAGTAGGCCTTGGTAGTTCAGGGGTTGACAGCTTCTGACGGCACAGAATCATATGGAGTTTTGAGAGAGTTATGATTATTTAAGTGATTTAAGTTAATTATTAACTTAACACTTTATTATAAAGTCAAATTGACTTTATACTTTTACATCACTTAAATATTTCATGAAAAATGATTTAAAATTAAATCATTTAATCTTCAAAGTGGGCGCCCAAAATATTTAAGTCAAACTATTGAAAGTGACTTAAATATATTTTAAAATATTTAAATGATGAAAAGTGGCGCCATCTTCTTGAAATGCGTGCCCCTTGAGGATATAAGCATTTTTGGCAAATCAAACTCTATTCTTGATCATTTGACTTTGCCAATTGGGTTTTCTTCTGTGCTACTCTCTGTGACCAGGGTTTGAGCAATTTCTTCCATTGGAGAATGAGATCTTCTTCAGTGTTGAGCATTTTTGAGACTGTGAGAGACCAGTCGAATTAGTGCATTTGTGAGAGCTTCATTCAGAGGTTCTATTGAGCTAAATTTGTGTTTCTGTAGTGTTTCCTTATCAGTTCAGGAGGGTTTGAGAGATGGCGTCCTTTCTTCATCTGGCAGACACTCTACTTCATGGCCGTACCTTCTGAGTTGAGGATTTTGGCTTATTGCTTGAAGTGCGTGGCTCTTTGTGCAAGGGCGTTTTGGATTTTCTAGGAGAAACGCCTTTCCTTTTGAGGGTTTCTCTTCAGCTTCTTTGGTGTCTGGCTTATATCTATCATCTGCCTCAGTTTCTAGGCTGGACATTGCATTTTGTAGCTTCCTACACTGGATTTTGTCAGTTTTCACCATCTTGGCTGGCAAACTGGACTTATTTTCTTAAATAAATAATCTGGAAGCTTTCGGGTATGTTTATCATTTGTGATCTATTTGTTTCAGTTAATAATACCTTCTGCACTTCCATTATGTAGAAAATAGCTCAGTTTCTCAGTTTATGAGCTTTTATATGATGCGCCCCTTCTCTTCTGTCCCATGTCCACCTGTAGGTTGAAGATCATGATCTGTTGATTGATCCCTTTTTAACCCCAACACATCAAAGAAACTCAATTTCTTTTTGTTTTGTGGTGAGCTTTGTCTTGAAATGGAGTCTTCAGACTGCTGCAAGCTACGAGCTAATCTTTGTTGTGAAGGCATAGGTTTCTGCTGAATATTATTTGAAATGCTCTCTACATTTTGCTGCGCGAATTTCTTTGATTTGCTTCGTTGCTTATTATAAACCATCCGATGCTCCATATATTGTTCGAAGTCTAGGCGATCTTTTATCTTATCTGGAAATGCTATATATTCCTCATAAGCAGCCATTACTTCATCAACAAATTTAGAAGCCATGATAACCACTTTGCTGTTCAACCCCTATGTGAGTAGTACCTGTCAAACCTGTTTTGATGTGACCGCATAGAAGCTGCTAACCCTCCAGGCTGGCAGGATCAGTGCTCTGATACCACTGTGATGAGCCCTGCTGGCTCACAACTCAAACCCCTATATTTTCTTATCTTATTTGTGTTTTTTTTTAGTTTTTTAAAGAAAATTTGTAGACAGAAGAGAAGGGGCGCATCATATAAAAGCTCATAAAATGTAAATCTGAGCTATTTTCTACATAATGGAAGTGCAGAAGGTATTATTAACTGAAACAAATAGATCACAAATGATAAACATACCCGAAAGCTTCCAGATTATTTATTTAAGAAAATAAGTCCAGTTTGCCAGCCAAGATGGTGAAAACTGACAAAATCCAGTGTAGGAAGCTACATAATGCAATGTCCAGCCTAGAAATTGAGGCAGATGATAGATATAAGCCAGACACCAAAGAAGCTGAAGAGAAACCAAAAGGAAAGGCGTTTCTCCTAGGAAATCCAAAACACCCTTGCACAAAGAGCCACGCACTTCAAGCAATAAGCCAAAATCCTCAAATTAGAAGGTACGGCCATGAAGTAGAGTGTCTACCAGATGAAGAAAGGACGCCATCTCTCAAACCCTCCTGAACTGATAAGGAAACACTACAGAAACATAAATTTAGCTCAATAGAACCTCTGAATGAAGCTCTCACAAATGCACTAATTCGACTGGTCTCTCACAGTCTCAAAAATGCTCAACACTGAAGAAGATCTCGTTCTCTAATGGAAGAAATTGCTCAAACCTTGGTCACAGAGAGTAGCACAGAAGAAAACCCAATTGGCAAAGTCAAATGATCAAGACTAGAGTTTGATTTGCCAAAAATGCTTATATCCTCAAGGGGGGCACGCATTTCAAGAAGATGACGCCACTTTTCATCATTTAAATATTTTTTTTAAATATATTTAAGTCACTTTCAATAGTTTGACTTAAATATTTTGGGCGCCCACTTTGAAGATTAAATGATTTAATTTTAAATCACTTTTCATGAAATATTTAAGTGATGTAAAAGTATAAAGTCAATTTGACTTTATAATAAAGTGTTAAGTTAATAATTAACTTAAATCACTTAAATAATCATAACTCTCTCAAAACTCCATATGATTCTGTGCCGTCAGAAGCTATCAACCCCTGAACTACCAAGGCCTGCTCTGAGCCGATCATTGAACTCTGAAGTGAGAACGACAAAACTCCTCCAGACAATGTCACTGACCCTCTAACCCAACCTGTTAGCCTACGAGAGTCTAAGTAATAGGCCAACCACCATCAAACACGATCATGCCAAAAAAGGGGACATTACAGTATGCCACCCCATGTTGGATGCCCGCGTGTGTGCTACTTGTGGGCCAAGGGGGTGAATGTCCGCCCTTGGGCTTAGATAGGAGAATCTATAGGCACCCCATTGTGGCTTTCCCTCTGATCTCTACATGGGTTGGTTGTTGAGATGGATTCAAGGAGTCTCAATCATAAGAAGGATGGATAAAGCAACATGGATAGGGAAGGCAGATACAAGTTTATCCACTAAGCACACCACCCTATGTTGGATGCTCGCGTGTCTGCCACTTGGGGCTAAGAGGGATGGTATTTCCGCTCTTGGGCTTAGCATGAGGATAGCTTCGGGCACCCTATCATGTTTCTCATCCAAGTCCTATTATGGATAATTTTCCATCATGCACTATAGATATTGTGTAGTTTATATAGATTTGAAATAGTTATATATTTTACATGGTTTAAATATGTTTTGATCATATGATTTATTATATATGTTTTGATCATATGAATTATATTTCCAATATTATCTAACATGATTGTAGAACCTAAACCAAGATTCATCTTACTTAAAGCATTTAATTGGTAAGTTATAACCTTAACTACATTAAACTTATGATTCTAGGACAAGATTTAGGGCAATCTTAGGAAGGGGACATTACATAAAGAAATTGTTTGTACATTGTTAGGTTGAATCATATGATATGAGACCAAATCTCTTAAACAGAAAAACATGAGTATGGGTATATGATTGTGTTAATTTCATTTGTAAAGAGGTCTATGGAAACTTGTATATACACAAATGATTTGATCTTACAATTGATGAATTGTTATGTTTTTAAACAAAGGTTATGTACATGAAAGTAGAGGTTGAAACCTATTATTGGAGTTAAACATTTAAACTGAAACAATGGAGTTATTAAAATAAAAGTCTTTTTTTAATTTTGAACCTTTTTTTATTAAAAATGTATGCACAGCTGTGGCGATGATCAACTATCCCCTACCCATCCCTCACCTGTCCTCCATTTTTGGGATGTTTAGGGAAAAAAATCAGGTATGGCTAGGGGATATCCCCTAGCTGTCCCTACGTCTTGAGACAGGTACACCTAGAAAAACCCAAGGGATGTGTCCTTGGAGAACATAGTAAAATAATCTGGGGAAATGTAGACCTTTCAATTGTCCAACAGCGAAAGTATGCCATGGAGCATAGTCATGCAACCCAAACTCAATAATTGGATGCTGATTTATTACAATAGGCATGACGTATAACCTGACAAACAGTTGAATTGGTTTGCTGTCCTTGAGAATTGAGTAAAATCTGTATGACTAGTTGGCCTCTTCGGAAGATTATTCATACTTAGGTAGCATCAAATTCCATTTTGGTTGATCTTATGCTAAACAATGTGAAAAATCCCCCAAAGATAACTAACTTATTTGGTCTACCCATTAGCTTAGGGATGATACATAGAGCTACACTGAAATAGGTCCCCATATATCTCATGGAGGCCACCAAGATGTAGGAAATTGTAAGAATCCAGGTGACTCTCAACCCCAAACCCTAACTGAAATCACTAATTTTGTTTGATTAATTTCAGTTTGATAGATAGGACATTTTGTCAAACATATGACATTCTAAAAAGCATAACTTTCACAGTAACATAATGAGTGCACAAATGGATTTCAAAGCTAAGCTTAATTTCCCCCCACTAGTATGTCATACAGAGGTATACATGAAAATGTAAAGCTACAGATTTATGGCAGCTCGTCAAATGATAGAAGAGAACTGTTTTACTTGAGTTTTGATGCTCAGACAAAGCTACAGCCATACATGAAATACAAGCTAATACATTCTGACCTGTAGAGATTCAACATAAGAT
>VDFB02076112.1:0-28585 GCA_007258455.2 Sequoia sempervirens
GCTTGATCGAATAATTGTTGAAACCTTCTACTCACTACATCCAACAATCTAACACATTAAAGCTCGTAGTGCACTTATCAAATTCACACTTTAACACTCTGCAATTCACATCATGTACTTTCCTATCTTAGAATCACTTAACAAATCAACTCATATTTATATCATCTTCAACCTTGAAACCATTCTCCAAGGTCATCTATGCATATCATCCATGCAAATTTAAATTAGGTTAGTAGCAAAACACTTCTATGGTAGATAGAAGTGAATGCGGACCACATCACACCTTATCTAGGACCCAAATCTATAATACCATGCTACAACACACCTCTACAAACAATAAACATCCACCACAATTAGTGTAAACACCAAGGTTGGTCATTACCTATGTAAACACCATTAAAATTTTAAGTAAACACTTCCTTTGATTCAACAACTTTCAAACAACAAATGTCACCTGAACATAACCTTGAATATTCTACAAACACCTTGAAATCCAACAAACTCCTTCACAACAACTTTTACCTAAAAAATATACACACCTAGTACACTCAAACAACTCTTCCATATACTGCATCTTAAGAAACTAACTTCTAAAGTAATGAAACTCAAATGAATTTGAGTGAATAAAATTACCAACACTATAAACATCCCTTCAGATCCACAAGACCTGAAACAAAACTATGGAGAAACGTGAAGTAAAAAAAATTCTCCTAGATACCTCTATAATATATTGTTCACTCATTAGTGAACACAACTTCTTATGTACAATGATTTAGAACACCAAATTTTGAATACCATACCTCTAAGCACCTCTAATCATGAACATATCCAAAACAGGTAGGTAGATATTCAACCTAGAAGAAATGCAGAGCAACACTAGAACACTACTCTTCAACCCAAAACAATCCTACAACTCATTGTTTCCTCTTTTTATCAAATTTTCCCAAAAGAACTTAAAAACCAAGCATCAGAGACACATCCTTACCACCTTCAGTACTATCTCTTCATCACCAAGCCAACTGCAACATAGTAACTCAACCATATACCTATAGAAAAAAGCTTATCAAAGAAGCACTAAAGGTTGACACCAATAGCTTACTAATGATAACATAATACAACTAATCAAAGCATGGATAACACCAACATACTCTTGCAATAATCTTCTACTCATCAATGAAAACACCAATATTCTCATACTTGCAACAAGTTTCACATGTGATTTGATTAAGGATATGACAATTCACCTTTAAAACCTCTTTAGTGTACCCATTGCACACTTATGAGTAAAATAGAAATAGAGAGAAAGAGAGAAAATAAAAAGAGAGAAATGGAGAAATAGAAAGGGAGACGAAGAGATAGAAGAGATAAAAAGAGAAAGAGATACAAAAATAGAAGTATACATATAAATGAATAAATATAGAGAGGCAAAGAGATAAAGATGGCAAGAGATAAAGAAGCACTACTATATTTGACTACAAATTATGACGAATGTTTGGTGACATATCAACTAAATATTGTCGACTTACCAACACAACATTGATTTAAATTTCGTCACGATAATTTTGTCGCTTTAATGACCAATTTTTATACGTCGAAACCATGACCCAGCATCGTCGATTAGCACCACAGAAAATTTTGGCAGTGTCTATCACAAAATCAATGTAACTTCATCCATCTATCAATGAAAAAAATCGCAAAACCTTGCAGAACACCCATTTGAAATCATCGAAAAAACACTAAACGTTCGTCCATTTTCTGACGAGGTGGAGAATACCGCCGTTTCCATTACGGTGAAAACTACGTCGCGCATACAATAACCTCATTGCAAATTTTTGTGGTTCATCAGATTATGTTTGTCGAAATTGTGACGAAACCCTACAATTTTAAAAAAAAAAAAAAAAACTAATGAAAATCGCATAAGCTTAAAAGTGCAGCATAATGAAATATTGAAAAGTGCATTAACTTATTGAGTTTCTCTTTGTTTCAAGAATAGTTTAATATTCTCTACTTAACAGGGCCAACCACGTGACGGTGGAAGCTCATTTGGCCTCCTCCCCCCCCTCACATCACTCTCAATTCCCCATACCCAATTATATAACATTAATCATTCATTCATCCATTAATAACATATAACATTCATTCATTAACATATTCACATTCATTCATTAACATATAACATTCACTCTTTTAGTTTTTACATATTATCAAAAATATGGTTGTCATAATATGATTACAATCACTTTTTTTTTTGTTTCTTTTTTCAAGCTAAAAAAAGAAGTGGACTATCATTTTCTAAATCATATGTCCCCCCTTCAGTTGTTCTTCCTTCTGCTCATGATCTTAATGTATTCCTAGTCATGTACTCATGACGTGGAGGCCATTGCAAGGGGGGGTCTACTGTAATAACAAAGAAATGTTAAATTGATATGTTTTATTATTATTGTTACATATATTTCATTAATTAAAGGAACATTAGAGTGGTACTCTTTACCTAATGGGGCCACATCATTTTCATGATCTTGTATTATAGCCTCACGCTCAACATGTTGAACACCCTCTAAATCCTCTAGAGTTGAAACATGAAAGGTTACATTAATTAATACACCAATTACAATTAAATATGTTTAAAAGAACATTAGAGTGGTCCTCTTTACCTGATGGGGCCACATCATGTTCCTGATCTTGTCTAGCCTGATCATGCTCAACATGTTGATCACGCTCTACATTCTCTAAAGTTGAAACATGAAAGGTTACATTAATTAATACACCAATTGCAATTAAAGATGTTTAATTGTATTAATCCATACTGCGTTTTGTATAGCACATGAATACATCCAGTACCAAGATGCACATCATGACCTTCATCTGCAAGTTGTGCTCCACCCTCACCGGGTTGCATTCCAATGTCATGTGCAATATTATCATTGCTTGCCTATTTAAAACAAATAGGCACATAATTACTTTATGGTGGAAATTAATATTGAATAGATTGCACAAGTATTCAATTTTAAATAAACTTAATTGAGTTTATTTACCTACGTGTCGAATGAAATGGAAGCTTGTGTTTGCCCAGTCAAGAGTCTTAGGCGTTTAGCCACGACTCCATAGCCTTGATGGAAGGAAATATTCGGGTCCTCTTCTGTGGGCACTCTGTTGAATTAAGAGCCCTACATTTTTGCATAAGATCATGAATTTTGCTTCTATGGTGTGATAAAACCAAAATTGTTTACAATTTATTATTTGGATGCAATATTTCATTTATTGATACTTACAATTCGTGGGGCTAATTTCATATAACCACTAGAGCCAAGTTTGTGTTGCTCGTGTTTTTCTAGTCTTGCCTTTGTTTCCTTCAATGTGTCGGATAGTCTATGAAAAGTTTGAAATATGTTAGATTATGTAAAAAGAAAGAGTAATCAGTATATAATTACATTGTTGATAGTCTCACATACCTTCCTTGGCCTAGTTGTGTCTTTCCTTTTTTTCTTTTTAGCCTTCTCCTTTCCATCTGACACCGGGTCCTTCCACTCCCTCTCCGGAATCATAAGGGGACACTCATACTTTTTGTTCTTCTCTAAATGTGACCTATATTGGTCCCTCACATACTTTATATAGGTACCAACTTTCTTAAGGACCTTGGTTTGGTTGAATGTGTTATTACCGAACAACACAACTAAACGGATAATGAGCTCACCTTTTAAATCTTGATTTTGGGCATTCCACCATGTACGTATGGTGGGCGTGAAGATCTCCAATGTAATATCATTTATATTTTTATAAAAAAAATCATTTCCTACAAAATGATCATGGGATCATTAGTCTAAAAAGAGTGATCAATAAGTAAATTTCAATTGGATTATATATAATAATAATTAAAACATTTTAAATTACCTAGGACCTTCTCTATCTTTATGGGAATGAAATCCTCGGTCACCACAAATGTGACCGGAAATGTTCATGTACTAGTAATATGGGAAGATCTAGGAAATGTTGCTAAAACATCACTAGTACTAGTGGCCTCTGCATCCCCAGGTACATGTCCTGACACATGTTCTAGCATCTGTTCGATGCCAAAGGGTGCACTACCCAATGCTTGCATGCTATGTGTTGCCGACATTTCAGTCGACAATATAGGCACAGATGATGGGACCAGATGATGTGATGTATGTGCAGGAAGATCAAGATCGACACTTGTACTAGCCACTACTCCCTGTGCAGCACCTGCAGTACCCTGATCATGGCTAGCAACATCATGAGGATGTAAAAAAATCCTATAAAATAAACACATATTTTACTTCATGACATAAAAGAGTACAAAATATAAAACCATGAATGAACTTATGTTATAATTAAATATCTCATGACAACTTACTTGCAAGTCTCGTACTCTCTCAGTCAATATTTTTACCCTTTCTCTTATCTCATCTATTTGAGGCACTATGAATAATAATTGAAGGATTTCTTCATTGCATTTTTTTTGGGTCTTCCTTATCATATCCAAAGGGTTTGTGGAATATGCAATGTCATCATCGCGTAATAGTGACTGCACCTCCCTATGGATGCTCTCCTCTTTTTCTGGTGCCTTTCCCCGATCATCCGAATGTGACAAGAATATTAAAAACATTATCAAAATTAACCCAATAAAATTATGAAAAAACGTAATAATAAAACATTTTGCTCGTATCTAATTTGTACAATTACAATGAGGTAAACCTATTGAGTAGAAGCGCCTGAAGATGCATCGCGATCTGTGCTCTGGGCCGGAGCCTTCCCCCTACGATCAATGTCCCGTTGTGACAAAAATTAAATATAAAAAATATTACCGAAATGAAACCAATAGACTTATGAAAAAAAATATAATAATAAAATGGTATATTGGAGTCATTAATTGGAGGTTGGGTACAATGGTATATAGTACATACCACCTATTTGCAAGTGGTAAATCTAGTGAAAAAGGGAGGAAATAGGCTAATATTAAATGAAGAAACATAAAACATTTATAGGAAACATAACATAATATTCAAAGCATCTACAACTTGATTCCAAGAGTTATTTGTTGTGAGTAAAATGCCAATGGGTAAAGTGTTGCCAATCTTAATTTCTAAAGCCTTTCAATGGCGTCTCTTTATTTTTATTTACATATCAATAATATTGCATTTACACATATAATTATCTCCAAGGAAAATTGGCTATGAAGCCTACCTTCCAAGCATAGAATTTCCTAGTTAGGGAGCTTGGTGATTCAAAAGACCTCCTCAGTTGCCCCAATATCCCTTCAAACCAATTCCTTTTAGTCACTGCCAAATCTCCCAAAAGAAGTCGTTACTACTAAAGTTATTTTATTTTCCTAGATAAGGAAGAGGGGCCCAAAGTAGGGTGGGTCAACTTTGCAGGTCCACATGGACCTAAAAAAATTAAAAAATAGCCTTCCACGTCACCCTGCCACTTGTGCTATTATTAGTCTAAATTTTGATCATAAATTTTTAGTCTAATAATAGCCCTATTTTGGAGACTAAAATGAAAGTACAGTATATAATTTTGTTAAATTATCAAGAATAAAGGATGGGAGATGGTTTACATTTGTTTGAAGTGAAATGGAATGGAAATTGTGTGGTCTATATTAGCCTAAATACTATTTTGGGTCAAATTACTTTATGTTGAGTTGAAATTGTGAAGTTTAGGATAGTCATAAAGAGAGTTAATGGTAAAATGAAATGGTAGACTGGGTAATTGTTTGTTTTGATCAAGATGAAGTTGAATAAGGTGATTGAAGGTCGAGTAGTGGTTTGGAAATCTAAAGTAAAACTTGAGTGTTTATGTTGAGTTTTGTGAAGGGAAATATAGTTGAATAAGTGTGTCAAAAGAAGGAAAGTTCAAGATTGTTTGTGACTTGTCAAATTAGATTGTGTGAGTTTGTTTCCTTCCTCTGACTCTACATTATGTACTTCTATACGTTCTCTTATGGACAGGCACTAGGAATTTTTTATTGCACTCATGAACCATGTATTGTTTTCAATCCCTTTGATCATTTGTGGACCTCAATATGTAAATTTATTTCATTGAAGTTTAGAAATTTAAACCCTAGTGAACTTTGTGTGCTGTAATGCGACAAGAATTCCTTTCAATCTTATAGTAGAAAAATATGCTAAGACAGATACAAAAACTACAGTTCACAGGCCAAAAATGGCCACCTAACTGATTGAACATCTCAAAGCTTGGTTGTTCAAACTAACCAGACACCAGTACTAGGTAGTACTTGGGTTTGTCAATGGGACATTGGATTGAATTGACCAAAATATAGCATACAAAACCTTGATGGGAACAAACAGAGTCTAAATCACTATACTTGCAACAAGATTTCTAAATGTGGGGGGAAAATCACTTACAGTCATTGTCCCTTAGTCGATTTTCCCTTTCTAAGTTCCCTCACCTCTCGCTCTAGGTTTCCTCCTGCCAAATGGTTCCTAGTCTTCCTCCTTGACTCAATGGCCTTGTAGCACTCATCTAGTGAATTCTTGTAACTCTCCACTCAGAGGATGGATGCAGTGGTTCTCAGTGCAACTCTCTAGTTAGGGTCTCGGTGCAGTATGCTATGTCGTGCTCCTGCGTGCGCGGGGAAAAAATTCAAAATATATAGTTTATATATATGCTATGTCAACATATAGTTTATTTTATTTTCTATAAAATATAAATTTTGTATTGTGGCTTGTTGAGCTTATATAGTTGGTTTTCTCTTTCTTTATAATTTTTGGTGATTTATTTCCTATGACATGGTTGAATATTATCTACAGTCCTAGTGATTGTTAGAAAGGCTTATGATATGTGATGTTTAATCATGATGGATTTCTAAGAATTAGTGATTGAAATATTACTTGACTAAAAATTGAGCTATATGATATTTTGTCATTTAAACATCATGGAAGAAATGCTTGCAGCCAATGTCTTATTAATGTAGCCTACAAGGTTTCTTTTCCTAGTTTTTTTTGGTCCTATTCTTGTTATGACTTATTTTTTACATTGGTCTATTATAGTAATGGGCAGCATATCTAGTGAATCAATTCTTTCAGTCTCTGTGATTCTTATCCTTGTGCATAACGAGTTTTCTTCTATCCTATTATTCATTGATTGTTGGTTTAAAACACTCATTACAACTAACATCGATATGAATTATGATGTGGGTGTAAGAAGGGATTGTTGATTATGAAGGAATGGTTTAGGAAAGTACTCCTTTATAACACAAATAGCTTGGGAAAAGGGATGATGAAATGGTTAAGTATGGGAAATTGCAAAGATAAATATAGCACCAAGGGAAGAACACTAGAACTAATTTTAACACTATGGATTAATCCAAGACTCAAAATTCCACTAAGAGGCATCCCTTACCTCTTAAATTAATTCCATAGGTGGGTTTATCCTCCAATATAGTGCCATTGGTTAGCTTATCATGTGAACTTCCACTATAAGTAGGATTACCATACACTTTCATAACATGCATGACCTCATGTTTGAGTCTCAAAACCTTCCCATATCATCAACACATGTGTCTAGGCTAACCATGTAAAGTTTCACTCCATACAAGCACAAATTGAAAAAAATTCAATGTTGGCCCCATTCACATGTCACAATGTGGGGTCAACATGAGGAAATGATAATTTTTTGGAAATGAAATAACCAAAGATATGATCAAATAATATCTAATCATAAATAGTCATAGAGTAAATAGGATTTGATCATATGAAAATTTCTAGGAGACCTAAAATAGTTGTAACATCATGAATTAACTACATTAAAAAGTACATCATGAATTAATTATGTAATGGCATAAAAATTAAAAAACATCATGAATTAATTATGTAACCATATAAGTCAAATATAATTCTATCAATAAATCAATGTCAAATAGATAATATAATCGCATAACTTATACATTTCAATGTCATTGATCCTCTTCTTCATCCAACTCTTTGTCTGTATCACCGATCCAGATTTGACATTGTAAGGATTGGTCATATCATCATCATTGTCATTGATATCAGTTTCGATAATGCCATCATCCACATGGATATCATCTTTATGAACATTAAATCCTACATCATCATGATCTAGTTCCTCTTCTTCGACATCTTCATCAGGCACATCATCAACTAACTGTTGATCTTGATCATCATCTACATCATCTTCCAGCTCTTTCATATCTTCTTCCACCACATTATACTTTATCAACCTTCCTCTTGGATCATGCCTAAAAAAAAATTTCCAACCTGATTTACTTGGAACCTCTGAGTAAAATACCTACTCACATTGGCTTGGAAGAACATAGGGCTCATTTCCAACTCACTCAATCGACCTTGTATTAACCATGGTAAATCCATTATCATGTTTAATAACAGTTCTCTCAGGATAATTTTCATTCAATTGTAGCTTGTACCATTAGATGATGAACAAAACTAATTTGAAGGACTTAAAGTAACACTCAAGCATATCATCCAAAATCCTATAGTATCAATTTTTTGAGACTTCTGGACGTATGTCACTTCTAGATGAAACATTAGTCACCTGAAAGACTGCACTTATCCCAGAATCAAAAGTTTTCTTCATGTCATCCAACTTTTTGATTCAAAATTTATGACCATTGCGCCACATAGCCTTGTGGTGTTTCACCTGCAATATGTCAAGCATGTAAAAATTATTGCATCGTCAGTTGACAAACATATTTATTCTTGGTTGAATGTATGCAAAGAAAAAAAACTCAACATATATATACATCAATATAATTGAAAATAATTAAATAATATGGGTGATTAATATATTTATACATACTTGTTTATCTCTTAAACCATATGCTAAATCAATTTCCCTTGGTGTAACATTGGAATCTCCATTACGATGAGCTTCTTTAACCAATGAAGCCACACCTTCCCATGTTAATGCGCGACCAAATTGTTGACATTGTTCAATCCATACCATCATCCAATCAAGATTGTTTGTGATGTACAAATGTAGTGCATCCCACTCTCAACCAACTATATCAAAAAAACTTGAAATTCACAAATGATGTATAATTAATTAATTACCACAGTATACGACATTAATTTATAATTGATGTACCTAAAAACCTAACATCCCACTATAGATGATCTTATTATCTTTCATAAGAAACCTCTGAACTATATGTATCCAAGACCCATTGTTCACACATTTCAAATTGAAGAGATATAACATATCAGCCAAGCAGTATCTATGTTACCCTAATCATGTTTTATGTTTATATTGGTAGGATACAATATATCGGCACAACAACTAGCAAGCTTCACCAATAAAAACATTACAGGAATGGCCTACGTGTGTTGGAACTAGAATATTCATTCGAAGTGTTCATGGTCCTTTCATATTAAATCATTTTTTTCCTTAAAAACCATGTTTTTACCATCCATAAGGTCAAAATTTCCTTTTACCACCTTACTGCTACCTCCAATAAAGCAACTCAAAGTAGCGCGGTGCATAAAGGAAGTAATACACTGTATACCACTATACCACGAAAGGTTGATGTCTTCCCCGTGGTAGAGTGGGGTCATGGTTAATACTAACAGAGGGAACCGCTATACCACGAGGGGTTGAAATGAAGCCCGTGGTAGGGTGGTAAGCTAAGAATAGAGGTAATAATGCACTGCCATACTACTGAGGGTTGGAATGGAGCCCGCGGTAGAGCAGTGAAATAAGAATAGAGATAAGGAGGAACTGCTATACTATGGGGGGATGAAAAATGTCATGCGGTAGTGTGGTAATCTACTATTGGAGCATTAAACGTAGGCCAGTCACATCAATCAACATTGAAGTATGAAATTCAGCTCAGTATGAAATATTTGAATGATGAACTTAAGATATGAAATTAATGTGGTATGCTATCAAAATTTAATAAGGAAAATTGAGAATTTGTGCCCTCGTGCTAGCAGAAGCTTAATACATGCAAGCTCAAAGTATGATAGTGGAAGAATTCTGGAGAGCGAGCAAAATTCTGGGTAAGTCTACTTATCATTCACTAAAATTTAAACAATGGTGCCAAAGAAATCAGAAGCAGGAAATAAAAAGGAAGAAAAATCTAGTAGAATTTCATTGCAATCGCCATTACTTGCCCTATTACTTGGTTCAGTAGATAAGGGTTATAAGAAAGTCTTTAAGGATTTAGCTCAGGGGTGTAGGGACCCAATAATTCCATAGTCTGGTGGAATTTACATTGGTATTTTTATAGGAACGGAGATGAAAGGGTTCCAGTGTCAAACCCATGGAATTTTGACATAGGAAAATTAGTTGTTCCTAATGTTTTTGTTGATGTCGAGCTAATAAGATCCTTGGCCAATAGATATCATGGCCCATAAAAAATGGTCAGACTTCCAGATGGTCAATGTCTAGTAGATATCTCGAGGGAAGCTATAATTAGGTGTTTTGACCTAAACAGGCAGACTGTCACTGAAATTGACTTAGGGAAGCTAGAGAAAGAATATAGAAGGTTGAAAAGGACCTATAGAACTGATGAACTCCCCTTACACATGAAAAGGGGTGACAAAAATAGAGTCTTTCCCATTCACTCTTCAAGACTTGAACCCTTTCCAATGTCTAACTTTCAGACCTATTTCAAAAATACCTACTATGCATTATGTCAAATTCTTAGGGTTGATGTAGATGAGAATATGTTGATAGGGTTGATGAGAATGGCCATGATTATCCAGCATCCTGAATCAAATGTGGGGTTTGATTTTGTTTCATTCATTAAGGAATAGATTCATGAAGGTCTGTTACAAGTTAGGGAAGCCAAGGCCCCCATAACTTTTAGAAAGTACTCCTTATTATGTCATTTGATTCTATCTCAAAATGAAACAAAATGGACAAAGAGGATGAAATTGAGAACGCATCAGAATGGAGCTATGCTCCCAGTACAAAATTGGTGTTATATTTGGGACAGTAAATGTAATGAAAGTGATTATTTTGTATTTAGGGATTATTTTTTCATCAGACTGATTGCTTAGCTTGGTTTTCCTACACCAAGATTACCACAATGCCTAATGGATGTCATGAGACCCCTACAATACAAAACGGATCAAGGTTTTACACATAATTATGTTGATTGGTTTTTGATGCCACAACACACCATCATCAAGGTATATGGTTGTGATCAGGAAACTTATATTTTACCAAAATTTGTGCCTAGAAGAGTACTGTTTTTAGAATTTATGTGGCAAATGCTCTATATGGAGCATGGTTTGATGAAAAATCAAAAAAAGGCACATTTCTACTTGATTTGATGGTATTTGAAGAATTGTCAATTGGATCAGATATGTTGGAGGAATTGTAGAGATTTATAAAAGATATTTTTTCTCTTAGATCAGGGAAAAAGAGAATATGTGATCCAAAAGGCCACATCAACAATATCAGAAGAACCCTACTCACAAAGAGGGCAATAAAACATGAATTTGATCCAGAAGAGGATGTACTAAGAAACCTGGTCCATTTGGCAGATGTGTTTGAAAGAAATAAAAGATGGTTAATGATGATGAGAGGGGAGGATCAAGAGAGAGGAAAATATAAGAATTTCAAAGGGTTTTCTAATGAGGAGCCAGATTTGTTGAAAAGAATGCAATTAGTCCTTCGTAAATTTGATGAATTATCTAAAAAGGCTCAAGAAGAGAAATCAGTCCCACTTCCTACACCCCAGCCACTAGCATCCACAGCCTCTACATCACATACACCACTTTGATCACCAATTTATCCATCTCCTCCATCTCAAATAGATGAGCCTCCTACTAAGAAACAAAAGATTGGGTCACTAGTGGACTATGAGTCAAGTTATGAAGAACAAGAGGTAGTCTTAACTTTTCCTGAGATGAAAGAGGTTGCAGAGAAATAGAAAATCCTTGAGCCTCATGATCCCAAGATGAGAATATCAAAGGAGGCTATTGATGCAAGATGATGAAAAAATTATTGCTTCCCTAAGATTCATGGAGGATGATGACTTTATCCATACTAGGGAGTTCAAATATTTTTGGATAAAAATGAAGATGAAACAATTTGATGACAGACTAAAAATTAACCTCATTGGAGTTGATGATTTGAAACATGCATAAGTGTAGGCACAAACAATGGCAGAGTTAAATATTGACAATGCAAATATTACTCCTAAAGAAGCAAGAGAATTAGTGTTAAAAAGTAACATGCTCATTATACCAGGAATGGAGCTCTCCAAAGTGTTTCTATTGGATCAAATCAGAACTCAAGATGATCCCAAATTGGTTGCAAAATTTGATTCGGAAGAAGGAGTATTAGGGATAGGATATAATCCAACCACCCAGACCCTTGCCCTATGGATGAAACAGAAAAGCACAAGGAAGCCTAGGCTTCTAGATGTGGTGTAGGAAATGAGAGGGTCTACTCTAGTCATAACTATGGAGGAAATTAATCCCATAGAAGCAACAACCATGAAAATTCATTCAGCAATGTTTACAAGAGATGTAGTGGAAAACATGGAAAAGAAGATGACAGAGTATGAGAAAAGACTCAAACTATCAATTGAGGAGATAAATAAGTTATTCATTGAAAATGTCAGATTGAAACAACAATTATAACAAGCCACATATGTAAAGGGGAATGAAATGGTTGTATATCATCCACCTGCTTTAATTCAAGATCCATAGATTCAACAATTGAAAGAAGAGGTTGAGAAACTAAAGAATCATAATATGGATGATATCAAACGACACATCTTGAGTACGTTGGAGGAAATACTAAAACACAGATTTGACATTTTAAAAGAGAAAATAAGTGGAGTTCACGAGGGCTTTAGTTATTTGGTAAAAGCTCTAGAAGAGATAAATACTAATTCCCCTATCTTAGAGGAATTGCAGAAAAGATGACAGCCCACTTACCATATCTTAACCACTCTGTGTAAAGCCACACAAAGAGATCCTGATGCACCCCCAAGGTTAAAACCTACTCAAGAAATGGTAAAAGGAATCATTGATGAGCATAAGTATTTTATTGATATGAAGAAGAAGGTAGAAAACAAAAGGAATTCATTTGATTCAATAAAACACAATTTTAGCCCTCTGATCGTTAAAGGTGATGGTCAACTAAAGCATGTGGATGAATGGAGAAATGAATTTGATCAAATGGTTCCACAACGTTTGACACATACATGTTGATGGTAATATCAATATGGAAAAATTTCATGCTCTGCTTGATGGATTTATTGCATTGGATAATGGTTATACAATGTTTGTTGTAGATGCCAGAAACTTGCTTGATAGGAGATGGAAAAGCCACCTGTCAAACTTCACTATTGCATAGGAATACAAGTGGCCGAATGATTTAACCATAAGCAACTGATAGGAGAAATACCTTGGTTCAGATGAAGATTAATCACTATCAATGATGATTATTATAAAGTAAAAGCTTTGCATAGGTCTTTGGTGACTTGGGATTTTACTCAGAGATTAATAGAATTGTCATGTGTTAGTTGTTAATTGTTTCAGTAATATTTTACATGTTAGTTAAGTTTTGTTGTCAAAAGTAATGTCTTTTGGTCCAAAGCTTGTTGCCTCTCCTATAAATATGAGAGACTAGGACCAAGAAAAAATTATTAAGATATGAGTAGATAGAAGAAGTAGGAGAATAGGGATTGATATAATGTTTACATCATAAAGGACCAAGATGTACGTGTAAATTTTTTTATGAAGTTAATGGAAAATCTTTGAATCAATGGCTCTATGTTGGTATCAATTGTTTGTTAAGTTATTTGAAGATATTTCCAGATTGTCTCCATATTTAATATTACTCTATTGTTTAAATTGATATATCAAGCATATTTTCAATTTATCAGTGCACATTTGTTGTATCTGTGTGGCATAATTAATTGGGTCTTTCAAGTGAAGATTAAATTCCTCTTGATTATTCACAACCACTTAGGAATATTATTTTGGATTATTAAAGAAGAATCTGATAATTGCATCCCTGCTTGTTTATACAAGTTATAAACATAGAAGTTCCAAACAGTTTGAATTATTTCTCGTCATAAGTCACTTGTCTCTAATTTCTACTTGACTCCATATATCCAGCATAGCATTGGTCTTCACATTTCATCACTTAGTTTCATTTCATTTTAAATGTTTTAAATCTGTTAATTGAACATATTTATTTGATACTGCTTATACAATTTATGCTAGATTAGTAGTACATCTGTTCACTTTCAAATTTCCATTGTGAATAGATTATTGTTGGAGGAATCACATAGTTCAAGTCTACTTCATTCACATAGGTAGACCCACCTAGGTCTGGTGGCACTTGAAGAGAAGGTCTAAAACCATTTGGCCTTATATGTTACCCTGAAATGTACCAATAGTTTGGCAACCTCTTGAGGTATTTTTACCTGGATTTTTGAGAGCTAACAACATGAACGAGGAAGCACATTGTACAATATCGACATAGGCACATTGCATTCATACTGATCGACAAAAGAAATCGGGTTGTATATTTTGATTAAAAGGGAACAAATAGAGAATGTAGCACCATAGGAAATGCATATTGGCATAACTCATGAAAGTTTCCCCAGAAAATACTCATCGCCAGCCATCGGAAGCCTAACAAGTGACAATTCCGATCTCATATACTACTCCAATGAAGATAAAAGGCTCGTATCGAGGACACATTCTTTTTGTTCTACCAATGGGTTATTCAAGAAAGTAAAATATAGACTCACTCAAGATTTCAGCATGAGGTATATCGATATATTTCATTGGAGGAACACATTGATATCAGAACAATAGAAAATGGACCACCCAACGACACATCTTACACTGATAACATTTATTCGGGAGAACATATCTCAAGTTACACTGACAAGGGAATAATCAAAGGAAGATGTTGTGATGACATAGTGGATAAAATAGGGCACTAGCAATGAAAGACTTATTTTCTGGAGTAATACAATACCAGTACTTTTCTATTTGTGTGTGGAAGATTCTTTCATTTGGACTAGTTCTCTGTTGTTTCTTTTCAAGCAATTGAAGGAAATGTAAAATGCATTCTAATTAATCTCCATGACTATCTTATAATTACCTCTCACTTTCCTTAGTCTACCTTCCCCATTAGGTACTCCCCTTCAAATTTTTTAATGGAGTTGGGATCCCAAATGCGATCTACATGGACCTTTCCTACGAACTTAGGAAGATATTTAGGTAATGTATACCATGGTCTGGTATACCATATATCCCTCCACCATAGAACCTTTAGGATGTTCTTTTTGTCTAACCAAAGCCTTCAAAAAATTCAAGTGCCTCTCAACCATCCACATTGACCTTGTGTGTACAGGTCCACACAATTCAATCCCCTCAACTTGGTGTATGAGGTAGGGTTCTTGTGCATTGAAAAATGTCGAAGGTAGACAATTTTGCATTTCACACATTAGACGAGGAATTTTTCTCTTCCAATAATTTATATCTTCTTACTGGATTTCTTTAGATGACAACCATCTACAAGTGATTCAAGGTACAAATATATTAATGATATTTAACAAAAATATACAATATATTACATAACAAGCAAAACAAATAGAAAATATAAGATCTATACAATGAATTGAACAAATATCACTACTTACCTCATGTATTTTCCAAGATCATATATAACTTGCTTGACATTGTTGTCAAAGTTGTCTGGGAGAGATAGAGGTAGAACATACTACAACAATTATAAAATGATCTTTTCATTATTTTTCCAAAACTAGTAAACATAATACACTGAAAAGTACATGTAGTATACAAATATATATAAAATATACCAAAATAATTACCTTAGTGAAGGTATGCCAATCATGCATGTTCATCCCTGACCCAAATTCACCTTTCTTTGTTATGATATTGTTAATGTTCAGCGAATCCTGTGGGAAATCAAATTTTTTGTATGACTTATTTTATAGCAATGCTTTTTGCCTGTTAATAACCAAGGAAGGGCACTTATATTAATTTGGTCTCCATCGCTATTTAATTGAATGACATTTTTCATTGCATGATTGGCTTCCTGAATGTCACTACAAATTTTGACAATTTTTTCTTTGTCATGCCTTCCATCGAATATTTTTCATAACATTTTTGTTATATTCTTTCTGATATGCATTGTATCAAACCGTCTTACAATTTGCCAAATTTTGCTTATAGTAGGGCAACCTACTAAATTATCTGGGATAACTTTTAAGTCCCTGTGGAAGCTGACCATTAATGCCTTGACGACCTTCATGAAGCATATAAGTTAAACAAATTAACAACAACAATCATTGTCAATTACAACATGAGCAAACAAAACACAATATAGAAATATAAATTCCAAACATATCATATATGATAGATAAACAATTTGATCTAATGTATAGCCTTGACAATTAATTCTTTTATATTCCAACTTCCATAGGTGAGTGTCATTCTTCATGGTTTTGATGTAGTCCTCTTCTTTTCCCATTTGAAAGCTATTTTTTGGTAGTTGATGCACTTATGATTTATGTGGAGGAAGTGCCTATACTCATCAAACACCTACTTTCCTAGACTTGTTGAACGATGAGATTTCATCTTTGGACCACAAACTGGACATGCAAATTTTCTCTTTGTTTGAAGACCTGCAAGATCATATATAATTGGATTAAATATGTTAATTTTTATAATTATATATAATGAATAGATTATTTAAAAAATATGCATGATATCTACATAAAATTAAATATCATTAAAGTGTAGTCGAACGTTATAACATACCACAAAAATGTGTTAGCCCTGGGGCATCATGAATTATCCATACAAGCATTGCATGGAATTGAAATTTTTTTTGTCCTATTGGTCTAGAGACATCATACATAGTGACGCCATTCCATAACTTTAGTAACTCTTCGATAAGACGTTTGATATATACATTCATGTATTTAACTTGGTACTTACCTAGTTGAATGAACATAAACATTACATAATTATTATAACCATTTTACTACAATATATATAAATTAATGTACATGACTATTAAATGAAAAAAAATATAAGTCATGCAACAAATAAGACAAATGAGATGCTACTATGTTAAAGAAAATTGATGTAAACAAATACCTGGAACAATCATTTCCAACATTATGTGCTCACTCTTTTTTGATATCCGTGGAGGAATGCTATTGTTGATAACAAAAATAGGTCACACCGAGTAAATAGATCTCAGCTCTCCAAATGGATTGACACCGTTCATTTCCAATGAAAGCCTAAGATTATGAGGTTCTTCTTTAAAGTGTGGCCATTTTTCCTCCATGAACTTAAATGCAGAACCATCCATAGGCATTCAAATAATGTCATCTCCACTTCTATTCCATACATGGTAACCCATAAATTGCGCTAGGCTTTCACACCTAAATAATCGTTGCATATGTGGAATAATGAGAATATAACGAAGAACCTTGTGAGGCACCTTTTTTGTTAGTTGATCTGTTCAATATCTATTGGTATGACATTCTGGGCATTCTGTTGCAAATTCATTTTTTTATGATATATAATATGATCATTAGGACATGCATCTATTGCTTGATACTCCATTCCAATATCTTTCATAATGGTAGATAAATATCGGTATGAGTGAGGTAAAATATTTGATGGTGGTAACAAAAATTCACCTATCAATCTACAAAAAAAAAAATTAATATAAAGAATATTAATGGTACATATTTCATCTTTTATTTACTAGTGATGAACTAACAACAAAAATAGATGAAAAAAGATGACATATATGACATACCTTAACATCCGTGAGATTGCTATGTTTGATAAACCATTCATAACCTTCAAGTTCACCAACAACAATACAACAAAGAGAAGAGTTGTTTGGGAGCCTTCATAAAGGGGCTTGTATGCCTTCTCAGGTATAGGTAAATCATGAACATCATCAAAGTCATCTTGATCATCATGATAAACTATGCCACTAAATGTGTCATGGATCAATGCATTTGTACCATCATCTTCAATTGTGTTTTCTAGCACATGATCATCTTCTTCAATAGGATCATTAACTTCATATTCGATATTCACAGCTCCATGTTCCTCCACATGCAAAACCACATTCTCTAGGCCGTGATAATCCATATAATGTGCCCTAGGGTGCCCCACCTTTATAATAATGATCGACACAAATAAACCATGATCATGTTCAAGTGATTTTTTAAATATATAAAAAATGTTAAAACAATATAAACATTTACAAATTCAATCAATATAAAGACATATAATGAACAACTTACCAATGGATGATAATCATGCCCCCTTTGAACATGATCATGTTGCCTACAATGTTTCTCAGTTGTGATTAAAATTCTTCTTGTCTTTAAGCCCTTGCAATTATTTCAAGGAAAATAACATTTCCCATCACCCTTTCTTTTCAATCTAGCCCATAATCTAGCAAGTGTCTCTTCATTTTGTTCTGCACTAATATTATCTGACATGATTTTTCTTTACCAAGCTTGAATATTTACATCTTCAAAAATATCAAACTCACACTCCAATAATTTTTAATCATAGATAGGTAACAAAATCTAATAATTATAATATTTTGCACCAAAAAAATTTGGCCTAGAACATCCACAAACTATCACAAATATAGAAAATTCACAAGTATAGAAAATTTGCAAATTATAGAAAAACACTATATGAAGTATAGATAAATTGTAGAGACTCAGCATTTGTTAAAAACGTTAGACCCTAAACGAACGCTAACCATATACTCGTCGGCCCACAAATTAAGGAGGCTAACCATATGTTGGCCCACAAATTGATGGAAGGGGATGGTTGACTTTAAGTGTATGTTGAAATAGAGACAAAAGCATAGAGTATTGAAATTTTGATGAATATTGGGCATAAATTTAAAACAAAATGAAAATTTCACATTAAATACAAAGGTACCTGACGATACATCTAATTATACATCTTTCATTAGAAAAGTTCTCCGGTCCGTCGCGTCGGTCGTCGTCGTCGAAGATGGAGATCAGGAGATAAATTAAAATCAGGAGTCGAGAGATCATGCGGATGGCATCAAGGAGACGGCAGAAGGTCCGTCATCTCGTCCACTCCCCCTCCTCCCCTCTGTCCTTCCATCCTTCTCATTTCCTCTTTATCTCCCCCCTCTTTCTTTCTCTCTCTCTCTCCATTTCCATCTCCATCTCCATATCCATCTTCCTCTTCCTCTCTATCTCTCTCTATATCTTTATCTCCTTACCTTTCCTTACATTGTAAAAAAAGACCAAAAATTTCCTAATTGGCTTTCCACACTTCTTCGGTATACCCATTGCCCACTAAGGTGCAATTGCTAGTTATTAATATTATAAATAAATATTGGTATTGGCATTTAATATTGTGCACATTCCATGGTTCTACACACCCTTATGCTTTGCACAAAATTGTTTATGCGAAAGGACAAGAAAGTAATGGGGACCACATTGCAATAATTTATTTATAACATATGATATAAATATATTGTATCATATTATATTATATAATTAATATATTATAGTATATTGTATTACATAGATTGTAGTAGATATGTATGAATACTATAATGTATAAATTGTTAATAACTACTTTTAATATTATTACCTTTTTTGATATCATATATAAATATTTTTATTAGCATTTAATACTTTATTGTATACAAAAAATATAGTGTAAACATAAATATATATTATAGTATATTATAGCTAAATATAGTATATTTAATAATATAGAATAAATTTATTTAAGATATAATAATATATATATTAAATAAATATTATAATATATAAAGTAATATAGATTAAGATATTAACATAAATAACATGTAATATTACTTATTCATATCATATATTAATATTTATATTAATAAACATACTATATTATAATATTATAATATTAACTATAGATATTATTATAATCCATGTTATAATCAAATATAAATAACATTATATTGTTTATATTAATATCACATATTAATATTTATAAAAAAATCATTTGCAATCGTTTAAATTTAAGTAAAGTCAAAATAATTATCACAATGCACTAAGAACAATGAAATAAAAGCATTTCTAAATACAACTATTGTCCATCAATTTCCCTTGTAAGATTCACAACAAATGCCACTTGCAAAGTGTCATGCCCACAATTTTAACACTTGAACATACAACACAACCAACAATTTCTTTTTAAGAATTTTTAAGTTATAACACATTAGAGAGATCCTTTTCTCTAGTATTTACTTGTTGTTCATAATATTTCTTCCAAGAAAGGAATACTATTGCTATTGTAATAATGCTATTACCTAGAAACATTAATATCCGTCAATCATATCAACTGTAATGGTATCACTATTTGCATTGTTACTTTTGATTCATAATACTAATTTTCAATACTCATGATTACTATTATCCCTCATTCCACTTGCTTTTGAAATGTTGGCAACGTTACTAGTTTTAGGGTAAGTTTAGTCACCCTTGATGAATTATACTTCAACATGCATATTATCATTAATAGTATGTAGGTTGGACATTAGTATTAAATTATCGTCACTAGTCCCATTAACATTATTAAACTATTCTCACTAATATTATTGATATTATTCTAAAAGTCAATATTTAATATTTAGTATGAATGATATCAGATTTATAATTTTGCCCCATAATGTTGTAATTCATAATTGAAATTCTCAAAGAATCTAGGTATTGTCTCATGGTATTATTTATGCTCTTAATCAGTGATAGTAATATTTTTATCCATATTGACATAAATTCTAGTACCAATATTATTATTCATTGAGGTTAAAATCAACATGAAAATTATTATCCTTATTTAACGCTAGCATTGTCATTACTACTAATGTTCACTTGGAATTTTAAAATTAATAACTTTATTTATTATATACTAATATTGATGATCAATTTATAATACAAATATAAATTCTGAATTGAGCACAATTATTTATTAAAGTACAATGTTGATATTATTGTAAGGTTTATGTTAATTCCATATTAAGTCACTTCTAGTTAAATATTTTCAATACTACTTATTAAATTCTCATATATGTTCTATAAATGATATTTATATACTAGCATACCTATATTTTGAAAATATATATAAAGTACACCGATAGATATCCTTCTCAAAACACTTATCTTTAATCAATCAAATCTTAACCCAATTTAAAGCTTAACCCTAACCATAAAGCTATTTGAACCCTAATTGTAACCCTATTTGAAGTTGGTTAGGATTACTGGCTCATAGACAAGGACAAATTCCCTAGAAGAGTGTCTTTCAAGTTTGAAAAAATGTAGATGGAAACCCCAAATTTTGAAATGGTTGTCATTGACTCCTAGCTAACCCAAACAGTTGATCATCGCACTAAGATGTGCATGTTCAATAGAAAGTTAAAATTCATAAAACTCGGACTGAAAGAGTGGAATATCCAAGTCTTTAGAAACCGTTTTAGAGAAAGGATCTCCTTGAAAGTAGAATGGCTAAGATTCAAAAAGACATCTCAAATGTTTTTTCTTACATCCTAATAGGAGAAGAGAGGAATAACATAGTTCAATTGGATGGTGTCTACAGTTTTGAATAAATCTATTGGAGGCAAAAATCAAGGATTAAATGACTTAAATAAAGTGTAAAAGAATTTTTTTTCATTTAACATTCAAAATGAGAAGGCAAAGAATCATAATATGAAGATTGAAGAGGCTAATGGATAAAATTCTGATGATCTTGACACCATCAATTAATTATTGATTATTATTTTCTATTATATATTCATATACATCTCATTTTAGGTAAAATAAAATGTAAATATTGTTTATGTGTTATCAAAAAAATAACTTCAACCAATTCATTCATTCTATAATGGATCATAGCATATGATCGAAAATGTTGACGTAAAAAATTGTACAAGCTTTGAATCCAAAAATCTGAACACAACTCCAACCAATTTTATTCTCATCCAGAAATATTGCCAAGATTTTTCTCCATATTTTTTGCATTAGTAAAATTATTGTGAAAATAATGTCCAAAAACACTATAACAATTTAGAATTTTCATCATGACAGAGCAATGGAGTGAAGAGTAATAATATTATAAAAAGTGCCACGTAACAAATGTCCACATTTTATGTGGATCCCATTCTTGTATCTCCATCAATATTTTTAAATACCTACATAAATTAGACTTTTTGTTTCGTTTCCATGGAAGACTGAACAAGAATTTTTTTTTTTTTCAATGAAAGCATGTTGTACGTTGAGGAGCTCTGCTTGAGTGGTTGCCAGTTCTGATTGGAGGTGTAATACTTGCTTTTGCAGTCCACAGATTGACCATAGATTGGATACTTGCTTTGAATACCAATCTTGTTACATCATCTTCTCGCTTCTTAGCCTTTATATCTTGCACAAAAAAAGGGAAACACGAATGAAAACATGTGGATCAACAATTTGAATACATATATAAATTAAAAACTTCCAAACAATAAACTAAAGAAAATAAGGCTAACTAAAATAAAAATTAAGCTAATTTTGAGGTGTGAAACTATAATAAAATACAAATACATTGCAAAATACTTCAAAGTAATCTCTGTAAACAACAAGAAAGATCATCATTAATTTTTAATTTTAAATTTTCCCAAAAAAATAAAATGGATTGAATAGGAAAACTTTGCCACAATCATTGCCAAATGGGGGAAAGATTTTCTTTAATTCTAAATTTAAAAACATGCAAAACACTCAACAACATTGATTTATTAGAGCTGCATTTTTTTCAAATCAGCTTCACCGAAGTCGATTGCTTTCTACTTTTGGTTACACTTTACAAGCATACACACACATAAATGTTGTGTTAATTTATACTCTTTATATGGAAAGCAACACTAAATCCTTATTACAATATTAATACATGACATTCTCTAAAAGTCATTTTCTTATTTTTGAGCATTAAACAAGAACAAAAAGACACAATATAATATCAGAAAACTAACAAACCACTAGCTTTTCTAGTCTCATTTTTTCAAGGCTCTCTACAGTAGTGTTTGACATGTCATTGAGCCCTCTCTCCCACTCCACTCGATTGTGAGATAGATGGCTTTCTACGGAGAGATAACTATTTTGAGGCTAAAGAATCTCCTCTTTTTTCACTAAGGCAAGGTGATGAAGGGTATTGTACAGATTCCAAGGAATGATTTTTTTGAAAGGGAAACCATGCACTGAGTAAATTCCAAAGTTTCTTCAATGTTTTGTTGAAATTTTTCTATTGCTTACGGGTGGTAAGGAGCTCTCCAAGGCATTGTGTCATTACTTTATTTGGGATAAATTTAGGGTTGGCATGAATGAAGTAGTTGATAAAGTCTTAGTGAAACATCTAGCATCTCTTCAAGTCATGGATTTTGAATTCCATGGCCTCGCTTTTGTCAGCTTTGTGAGGATCATTGAAAGGTGTTTGGAGTTGCTCGTTCAAGAGGCTATTGCTATACAAAAGTTTCTCAGCTCTAATATTGGAATTTTTTCCTACAAACTAGTTTTGAATGTGCTTGAGCTCCTCAGGCCAGAGAAATCCTCTCCATGCAAGAGAGATTTAATGTTGCAAAAACCAAGAAAACAACTAAGTTCCTAGTCAAATAGGTTGCACTGGTAAAATTGGAAGATGGATATTATGGCTCGGACTATGGGGGTCCTTTATAGTTTCCTTGGGTCTAAGGTTGGTGTCTTTTGGGGCTTTCTCTATTAGTTTCCCATGTCTCTAGAATTGGTAAACTTTCGATTACTCTTTTGGTATGTGAACTCTATTTCTAGTTCCCTTTTCTTTTGTAGTTGTTCAGGTGTTGTGAGCTCTAGTCTATGCTCTTGGGACAGTCTCCTTGATTGATCATTACTATTCACCACTATGTGGTTAATCTATGTACTCTTTTTGTTTATATATATATATATGGGAGAACCCTAGCCCTCACTTGCTCAATACAAAAAATAGTAATTATGTTTGTCTAATTTTTATACCAAATATACTCTATAAAATTCATTTGTAAGTAGAAATTCTGGTGTGAAGGTACACATGATATGTTAATTCCCTTTCTTTAATAACCTTCAGCTTTTGTGAATTTTTAGAACATAACATGAAGAAACCCTAGAAAATAATATAAATTTCAATTATACTATTAAACAAAACATATGGTCCTATAGCGTCGAATAAAGAGACATGAAATCTTGAATTAAAATCCATGAGAATAAAGAAAAATAATCACCTTATTTATGCATTGATGTAAACTATTTCCATCTTCCAAGTAGAGGCCAACAACATAAGCACAGGCTTTCATGAATTTACACTGTTAGATACACAATATATATACCTTGGATTCAAATATTTGAAGAACATTATAATTAAGAGAAGAAATTGTTCTCAATTTACCTGTCCAAGCATGCAACGCATGACTGTTCCGAGAAGTACATAATCTCCTTTAAGGTGAGGGAATCTGATTCCAGTGAAGGGTTCCTTCACTTTTTCACTTTGTAGCTTTGCTGGAGATTCACACGCACAAAAAGTAATGTGTTTTTTGGATAAAATGAGGGCCACTACTACCGAAAGCGCAGGAATGTCTCTCTTTGACATTGCCATTCGCGGAAACTGGAAAAAAATGTGTGAAATCTTGGATTTTAAGAGCAAATTTTAATTTGAGGAATGATGTGTGAAAATGGTAAAAAGGGAGGATATATAAATTCAAACAGGTTGCATGCAATGTGATGGAATCAAATGGAATTTTGATTATGCATGTCAGTTACATACCTCATTCTCTTCCACTACCGAAGAAAAAGCAAGGACATCAATTTTAATGGGAGCAAAAGCAGCACATGACTTCCACCTACTTGTCATTTTCAATGCAACTTCAAAAACTTTACAAAAAATATTCCTTCATTGCTTTCACTGTAAAATGCCTCTCGATGTAATAAATAATTTAATTGCTATCACAAGGAAATATCATTAACATTTAATCTCAATATTTGTCAACACAATAAAATTTATTTCTTAATATAAATTCAATCCCATTCTACATTTAGTAACTCTTATCTATTTAGCTTTTTAATAGATTAATTAGTTATAAGGATCCAAGTCTAATAAACATTCACAAAATAAGTTGATTAATTTGTAAGACTTCATAAATTGATTTAATTATATTTTTAATAAGCCAAATATTTTATACAAATATTCTAATAAATGATTTAATTTAATTTATTAACCCTCTTAATACACATTCAACTATTATGTAGATGATTTTAAGTTACAAATTAACTTTAAAGTTGAGGGGCCTAGTGTCTTTGCCCACCACCATGGATTAATTAAAATTAAATAAGTTTTATTTAGATAATTAGTTAATTACAGTTAATTGAGTGTGCACTCAATCTCAGCCATAGGATGGGATTTAATCTTGGCCATTAGATTCTAGGGCTTTATTTGCAACCCTAAAACATAAAGATGCTCTTTTAACCTATTTTCTTTACTTTCACATTCATTTGAGTTTTTGTAGTTTGAAAGACGGATGAGAGAAATTCTAATGGAGTTTGTAACCATTGTATCTTCATTTGCATTTGCAGGTTTGAGACTCATATTTTTTTCAATGTGATTCCATATATGACATTTTGCTTCATTTGGGCTCTTTGCATGAAACCTCTTTTTTTGTTTTTTTTTTGTGATTGTTCTAATCTACCCGTTTTAACTGGTTGTTGTGTTGCAGAAAACAAATTTTGTAGGGATCTCCAACTCGACATACATGCTTTGAGTCCTCCTTGTTTGCTTGTGAAACAAAGTTTACTTATTATTGTTTTATTATTATTATTATTTCTACTCTTATATATTTGTTTATCTTATATTTTTCTCTATTTTTTTTGGGCTATTGTATTTTACAACAAAAGGAATTTTATTTTATTGTTGTTTTCTATAGCAAAGATATTCCAAAGGAAAAAACTATTTGTTTTGTTTGGCTACTGTATTTTACAGTAGAAGACATTTTATTTTATTGTTTTTTTTCTTAACAGCAAAGATATTCTCAAAAAAAATATACTAAGATAACATTTACATATATGCAATCTTTTTTTAAGTTTTAAAGCACACAATATATATATATATATATTTTCACTTTAAAAAAATGAAAAATGGAAGTGTTGGGAGGGGCGGCAGCCCATGGGTGAGCATCAACTCCCCATAGGGGCCACAAGGGAGGGTTGTGTCCTCCCCATCCCCAGCCATTGTGGCTATGGTTTCGGGAGGGTCGTAGCCCTTCCCTCCCTCTTTTCTTTTTTTTCATTTAATGTTGTCAATATTAATTTATTTGAACTTTCTTTTTTTGTTTAATATGTTATTATATATATATATATATTCTGAGAAAGATAAAATAAAAATACAACTCTATTTATCATTATTCTCTTTTTTCCAGACACATATATGTAAATATATATTACATATTCACATATATATATTTATATATACTATAAACAACCATATATTTATTAATGATTGTTTCAAAATATGTATTAATTTTCTTATTTTTTTGGATATTATCTAATAATCATTTTAAACAACACACTTATTTTATTTTATGGTATTTTATATATAGATTTTATAATATATATGTAAAGAAAATATTTTTTTTAATAAAAATACTCTTACCCAAATATATATATATTTCCTTACATGTTATAATCTATTTCACATTCAAATTTGCAAATGTGTTGAAAACATACTTTGTTATAGGAATGGTTGAAAAACCCACTTTACATAAATGAGAAGGAAACCAATTTAGTTTGATAAGATACATTTTTCCTCCACAGTACCAATTTTGAATCTATTGACATTTTGCAAACACATTTACTTGTAAATTTCTGGTATTTAATACTATTGTATTCATCCTTTTCTCTTCTAAGCAAGTAGTTGCAAGGTTTTATTTACGAAACTCATTGCAGCAAAAGCTGATTTAAGAATACAAAATTTCTTGTCTTCAACATAATCATTCAAAGTGAGAAGATCACTCTTTTTTTATAAAGAAGCTAAAATATCTTGCATTTTCCATGCTTTAAACTTGAATCTATGTTTGCATCATTGATATTCATGATATGTTTCCATTCCATAAATACATCTATCTCACTCTCACAAGTAACCATTGTATACACCTGAAAACGGTCATCATATCCAATTAATTAAATACAACTATTTGATTAATACTTCAACTACATATAAATAAGGTCTTACTTTTTTTATATTGTTTAATTTCCTTTTAATTCTCCTAATTCACATTCTCCTAAATTAAATAAACAAAAAACCCTAAACATGTTTATTTAATTAATCTTCCCTAATCATGATTAAGAATTAGAGCACATTTCTACAACTTTTTGTGTGCCACCTCATAAAGGTCACATGAAAATAAATAAGCCTAATTATTAATTAGAATTATCCTCACACACTTCCACCAATGAGAAAAGGTACATGGCTTTATTCCCCCACACTTCCAAAAAAATTGGAGCACATGGGTCTTTTTTTCACACACTTGGAATCCCATACATCTGGCATGCTTCCAATTGGCCAAGGGATTCTCTTCACACACATGGCATGTTGTCCTTGGTCAAGGGGACAACATCCTGATTTCTTTCATCTCCACCATCTATCTTGTCTCCTTTGAATTTGAACCGTTGATGGGTGCCACCTCACAAAATGCTTGAGAAACCCTATAAATACACCCTCTTGCCTTAGCATTTACCATCCACCTTTTGAGTAATGTTATAATGCTATTTTGAAATACAAATTGGAATAGTATTATAATTCCATTTTTCATCCACACTTTGAGCATTGTTACCATGCAGGTTTTTTGTAGGAGCTTGGAGCTTTCATGGAGTCTTATACTTAGTTTTCATATCATGTGTTACCTTGCATTCTCATCTTAGATTAATTAATTGCTTCATAGTTACATTTTATAATCCCCATTACATCATAGTTACATTTTAGGTTAGTTTTCTTTTTTGTTGCATTTGAGCATATGCATAATCATGGATAGTTCACTATAGTTGCATATCATCTCACTCATCTCCACTTGTTCATCTATCATCAACATCATCCTTCATTTATCATTGCATCCATTATCCTTTCCATCATTTTGTTTCATTTAGGAGCATACCACTAATCCTTCCACCACACATTTGCACATAGAAATCATCTTAGCTTGCATATTAAGCGTCAAATCTCGTTTTCTAGTTAGTCATTTTAACAACCTTTGTGCCCATAGAAATCTGAGAGCCAAACGGTTTAATAAATCCCTAGAAATAGAGGAGAATGATATGTATTTGAAAGGTTTGAAAGGTTTGATTGTATTACATATAGAGTAGTTTTACTTGCTTCAAACTTTGAATGTAAACCGTCTCATTAAGGTTTGTGTTGACATTAGAATAACTCTCCACACATTTTGACACACGCACAAAATGGCACCCACTGTGGGGCCTTTGCTCACTTATTACTAATTTTTTTTATGATTTCGTGATTGTAGGTTCAAGGTT